>JAGJRP010001401.1:0-16140 GCA_022832235.1 Lepidurus couesii
ACTTGCACCGTTTCAATGGATAATGGCTGATTTAGCTCCCATAGCACGGCTGCTCGACATTCAATTACCTAAGAACACAGCTTATTAGTCTCTAAAAACGTTCGGCCAGGAAGACAAACCTTTCCTTCCATGTTTTGTTCAGACGTTGGGTTGGGGACGCTCCCGATGAGCGAAAAACTGGTACTGGTGATAAGAGCAATGGAAAGCAAACGGAGCAACGGGTGGACCAACTGCACAGGACAATCACAACCAAGAGTTTAGTCTATTGATACAATGCACGTACTCACCAACTAAAGTTATGGAGTTAAAGTACCCTTAACGCGAGCAAGTCCGAACAAGAACTATAATTTCCAGGAAAGGAAACAAGAGAGATATACGCACAGTTTTTGAGATATAAGCCCAGTGACAACGAGAAGAATAAAATAAACCAGACTTCATCTATTTACTTCGAGGCTTTCCAAGAAACTATACTTGACCTTATTCGATGGGGTTCAAAAACCAAAGGTCGAGAGGCTAATCTGGTTAGTGCAGTATTGCTAACTTGGAAGAAAGGGCTTTAGCTATATAGTAACCAAGCGACATGTCAATTGTCTTTTGTTTCTCTATGTGATAAACCGGGTATCTATGTGTTTTGAAATAAATGGAACTAAGACGTCCGCACTAAATTAACGTTTCTTATATACTGTGCATAAAAGCAAGGAAGAGACAAAAAAATGTAAAACAAGTTGAGCTATCTACAGGCCCGTACCCAGGATTTTGGTTCGGGGGGGGGGGGTCAAGCCAGAGCCTTACCCAGAATTTTGGTTCGGGGGGGTTGGGGGTTGGGTAGTATATGGATGGATGTGAATATCGTTACGGAGAAAAAACATTTCGGGGGGGGGGGNTAAACCCCCCGAATCCCCCCCCTGGGTACGGGCCTGGCTATACCAATCCGGTATGACTTAACGCCAATGGGTGAATCTTTTGGTTCACTACAATACATAGAGATGAGCCAAGCTTCACATTTAGAATCAATATCGTTTAAAATTAAAATATCCACAGTAACTTAGGAAGTTATGGGTGGAGGGTTTCGCCCTAAAAATTGAGTAGAAGGCTTGGAACAAATTGGATTGGAAGTCAGCCTGTGTATGTGCATACACACAATTACACATTAAACAACTAATTTTGCTAATAGATTGAGTTCAATTCTACTCTTAGAGTGTGTTTCCACTGCCGGCTGAACTCGAGTTCAAGTGGGATTTCAACTCGAGTTCCACTGGCCAAACTCTAGTTCAAAGTGGGGCTTGGTGAGAGGTTTCGAAACCACTTTTCGGATCAGGGGTCTGGGCCAGCAGTGGTGAGTTGAGGATCGTTTCGCGTCAAGACTAGAGAGGGAGTGACTTGTAATGTAAGTAAAGCAGTTGTACACTGTAAAAACGGGTACTGAAAACAAGTACTTTGGGGCCTCTCAAAATGAGCAGTTGATACTCGGACTGAGTATGACCCTCTCAATAGGAGTTATTGCTTCTCAATAGCGGGAGCCTGCACTCGAACCAAGTACAATATAGCTTAAAATGAGTAGGCTTTCCCCTTGTTCCCCTCGTTCCCCTTGGATTGTGAGTTTTCGAACGTTTCTATCCTACAGCAAGGTTTGCGCTATACTGAATTTCATTGTTAGCTCATGGAGTGTGTACCCCACTCCCATGAGTTTTCGAACGTTTTATGTCCTAAAGAAAGGCTGCTATTGAGAATTTCAGTGTTAGCCCGTGGCCTATGCTGGTAACGGTTTGTCCGTGCTATTCTGTACAACATTGTAACAGTTTGACTTACAAGTTTTGTGTGTTCCGTGATTCGTTTTTCGTGATTTAGCCCCAGAACTTGTGTCAAATCGCTGGCTGTCAAACGACACGCTCACGAGGAATTAGCTGTAAGTATATTTTAAGTTATAGTACATATTCTAACGAAAATTGTCTTAGGAATTCATCAAGATCAAGCTGATGACGTGCACGCAAAACATAAGGCATAAGAAGTAAGCTTGGTGGCAAGAGGAGACAGACCCCGAATGCGAACTTGCTTTCGTCTAAAGGAACGACGAGAACAACAGAAATTAGTAAGAAAAGATCTTGTATCTCTAATAAATTAAGTTTTCTTAAATCTCTAATTCTAGTAAGTCTTCGAGAATTTACATAAAAAATCATTCTTTCTTCTAGACGACCGAACTTCGTATGAGAGAAATGTGCAAAAGTTACTCCACCTGCACCGAGATAACGTTTCCGGGGAAGAAATCAAGGTATTATTACAACTAACCAGAGCTGCATTGCGCTCGTTTTGGAACGAGCGCACTCGCTCGCGCGCTCTTTTACAATATGGCGAGCGCGCTCGCGATCGCTCGCAAATTTTTAAGAAGAGCGCGCTCGTGCTCACGCTCGCGTATTTTTTTTCAAATGATATTCGTATTATTAGTTGTAAAAATATATTGCTTTTATTTGTTTATTATTTACAAGTTTTACCAATTTGTTTATAAACATTATTGAATACAATTATCTTAATAGCTCTTAAATAATATTTATTGAGTTATACTTGTAAAGTTTTTTAAGGAGGGAATAATTAAGGAGGCTTCTCCAATTCTGGTGAATTTTAATTTTTCATACTTCCCTTTTTCTTTTTGTAGCTGTCACAGCGTCCAGTAATTATTGGTTCTAACCCGTTTTGTAATACAATTTGCCCACTTCTGAGAATCTCATGAAAGGAGCACGAACGACCTGGCCGGTGGCAATATGTCCTTATCTCCCACCCACCAAACCCACCCCAAAATAGCACAGCCCTTATGGCAAAAACCCGAGCCAAGCTCAGCAACCCACCCTCCCACTGGCAAAGCTAAAGTCTGGACGATATATTAAGCTGTTGTCACAGCTAACAACTGGACTTCCCAGATCGCGTTCGACTAAACGGATCACTCGATAGAGACCGCTCCATACAGAGTAACAGAAGCATATGTAGTATGCGCAACAACCGCATGGTGGCGCCACTATCACGAGCGAGCGCTCGTTTGCTTTGCGCTTGCGCTCGCAAAAATTCCAAACGAGCAATCGCGCTCATCGCTCGCGAAATTTTGATCGCGCTCGCGAGTGCGCTCGAATTCGAGCGCGCTCGCGACAGCTCTGCGACTAACCCATCAAGGGCGAAGGGCCACCATATTGAAAGACCCACCCAAATTGATTGAGGACATTAACGCTACATGCCCATACCTCAATCAAGAAGTTTTCGTAAGTGAACTATTATTATTTCGATTTTATTGCTTAATAATTTTTCCTTCAGCTTCTGGTGGAGATGGACCTGCTCCTCGGATCTAATACTGTCTCCAGGTTCAGAGATAACTGGCGTGAAGTAGTGCCGAAGATACTTCATGTTGCAAAGAAACAAAATGCAGAACATGTCCGTGATGCTCTCCTTTTGCCGGAGTACTTGAAAGTTTTTTGAAAGGAATAAAATATGAGATATACATTTTAGTTACACTGACTTTACAATAAGACAATAACGTATGTGACAATAAGACCAGTCATAGGCAACAAAGTACTGCTATAGTAATCGAAAACAAATTTAAAGGAGAAGCTTTCCCGCTTTTTGTTACGTACATGATGCAAGAAAGATTCAAGTAATTGCGTTTCTTCGGTCTCAAGTTGATCCCAGTATTTGTTGAGGATACTACTCATATTATCCACAGATTTTCGTAACTGGTTTGTTAAACTGCTGCACAAGTTAGTCATGGCAATTACTTTGCTTGTCATAAAAACCAGACCTCCAAGAATGATTGCAACCGTTAATGTGTCATTGTAAAGTTGTGAACTCGGGTCTTGAGACAGAAGGGACACGAGAAGGAAATATGACATGATAAAGTTGTGAAGAATGAAGTGGAATAGCTTAAAAAAAGTACAGGTCCAAATAGGTTCCCTGCTTGGCCTACTAGCTGACTGATTTGCTCAAAACGCTTCCATATCTGATGAATTGCGCCTTTAGTCGAAGCGATTAACAGCTCGGCGGGACGATGGCGACTCGAGCGGCGACTTGACGGCGAATTGCTAAGCATAACAGTTCTGTTGGTTGAGGCGACAAAAGGGCTGTCCAAGTAGAGGGCGCACTTTTGTTGGGTACAACTTTCTAGTCTGCCAGGAAAGCTTGTTCAATCTTCACCAGTAGAATTACAAGGTGACGGTATGCATACGTGGAAAACATTTCTCCAAAGGCGCTCAAAGTTATGACATAGAAGATGAGCAACAAGTCTATTACATAAGCCACATAGAAAGCTGACGAGTGTCTTATGACGTCATAGGACAAAATAGAAGGAATTTCGTCCGGGAAACTTAAGTTACTTTAGCCACAAAATGCTACGAGCCCAACAGTTTCTGCGCAGATAAAACCGCTAAAAATGCGGTATTGCTTTAAGTTGACGCCCTCGGTTAGATTTTGGTCATCCAAGGGTTCTTCTAGATTTCTCCACTCTTGTAAGAAAGGTTCTGATCGAATTACGTTTCCAGCTATTTGTCATGAAACTAATAAATCCTAGAGGGTAGGAACCTGGACAATGCCATGATGAATACTTTTACGTCACTACCATTCACGAAACTGTTGATTAAAAAGTACAAGCCAAATGCATCCATGGTACACAGAGACATTCCAATAAGTATATGAGAGATGTACCGCAGACACATAACGATAGATACTGGATCACTGACTTCCATTGGTAGCAATACACCATAATAGAAGCGGTTAGTAACTTGCTAAGAGGAGCTATGTTTTTTAAAAGCAGGATATGGTGTGTTCCTTGGAAACCATTCTTTGCTTTGTCTTAGGAGAAATTTCTGAACCTTTCCTTGTATTATCGTAGTACCTATAGATACGCTTTTGTCTTTATTTGCGACTTGATTATCCTCTATCAGACCAGCTTATATGGAGTGCTTTTGGAGACTTGTTCCCTTGCTATGAAAGAGAGCAATGCTGGAGACTTAAGATCAATAATAAAATGGGAAATGTATACTACTGCAAACGAATTTAGCAAATTATGGGTGGTATTCAAAATTAAAATTTAATAAACCCTTTGAACTAAAATTAAGCTTTCCGTAGGGTGCATCATATATCATTGTTTGACGGAGTTGTCATGAGTCCATCGGTCCCTTTGCAGAGTAAACTCACTTTCATATGACAAAGTTTTGAGGTGTTGTGCTGTCATAACTGTGTTTTTCACTATTTTTTCTTAATCTCCTTAACTTCTACTTCGAAGGTTATCTTCGAGCGAAAGTGTATTAATTTTTCTTTTACGATTGGGGGTCCGTAGTCCTCCGCGAAGTGGCATCGCATCACCGTCCGCTGCTTCAATAGACTGCTACTTCTCGGGCTGTCTTTTGACCAATTTGGCTAATATTAAACATTGAAAAGACAAGACTATAAGATGCCAAAATATTCGTCAGATGGCACAAATGCAATTCATCTATAAAGACTCTCAGAATTTTTGTTAACCGACTTAATTAAAAAAGTAAATTCCTTACAATGTTACGAACTATGTCGACGCATCCGTAACAATTTTCCAAGAAAACCGATCACATTTTTTTTTATACTTACTACTTTAGATGCAGGTTTTAGGTTCAGATGAATTGATTTTTTTTTAATAAATAAGACGTGTCACGGAATTCAAAACATAATACACTGTTATTTTTCACAAGAAACATTACGTGTAACGGTAAGTTTGCTCCGTACTATTGGCCAATGCCAGCTTTTATTTTTGACCTCAGAATCTAGGAGTTTCATAAACGAAGTGACACACCTTGCACTACGAGAAAAGCAAGAAATTTGAAACACAGCCACTTCTTTTGTTTTTAACTGTTGTTTGGCCTATAAAAAGTTTGTTTTTTTCGCAAGCAATGTGAGAAAGTAGCCAACAAAAAGGCGGGATATCTGGAACCTTTACAAGTAGTAGACCTCATCAACCCCAGATGGTCTTACTTAAGTGTACTAAGTTTTTCCCGCTCAAAACGAACGAAACCTTCTTCAAGGCAGCGTTATTACCCACAGAAGTTCTTTAACTTCCGTTTCTTTTAAATAAAAAAAAATGCTCAACGAAGGCTACGGGCTTAGGCACTGATTTAGAAGTAACGAGCGAAAATCTCTCGATCAACCAAAACGTAGTCAGTTTTTAAGGTAAGGGCTCCCTAATTGGGAGTACTTCTTCATCGTAACGAAACTACTACAACTACTAGGAAAAAAAGCGGAAGTTTTCAGAGTAAAAAAAAAAAAAAGAAAAAAAAAAGAAAGAAAAGGTCTTATATGGAAAGTCCAAAGCATGTCAACGCCACACCTTTTTTGAACACGCTACAAGTTCTCAAATTGATCAACACGGCGTTTCGTGTTTCCTTTGCGAATCTCACGCAGAGTCTTATACTTGTCACGTCCTTGCTTCACGTTCTCCTTATGCAATTTATCCATCTCAGTCTCCTTGGTATCATCGCGTGTTTCCGCAAGTTCACTCTTAAGCATCTGGAGTAAAAAAAATCACGATTTTAGAATTTACAACAAAACAATCCGTAATTTTAGGGAAAATGCTCTAAAATATGACTTCATACCTTCAACTGGCCTTGCAAACGCTCATTCTTCTCAGCCAAGGTCAATCGCTCTTGTACGGGGTCGTTAATGGGCGTGTCGGAATCATCCAAGACCAAATCGCGATTTCCTTCCTCTTCGCCTTCACCATCTTCTTCGCCTTCATCGCCTTCTTGCTCCAACACGTGGTGATGCTGAGGTGTAGAAGATACGGCAATCAACGCAGCGGCTGCTTCTTCCTGCTTTCTTCGGGCTTCTTCCACCTCTTCTTGCAACCGACGTGTTTCCTCATCCTTCTTTTCGACTTCTTCCTGGATGCGCTGGACCTCAGCTTGCTTAGCATAGATCTCCTCCTCGAGTTTGGCCTTCTCGGCAGCTTCCATCTCCTTGGCTTCTTCCAGTCGCTTCATCATCGCGTGCAACTCCTTCTGGGAAACTTCCAGTTCCTCCTTGGCGGCTTGTAATTGACGCAATTGCTCCTCCAAGCGACGGATCGTCTCCTGCGCGTCTGAAAGCTCCTTCTGACGACGTTCCATTTCTTCTTGCATGGAACGTAACCGCTCTGCGTACTCCTGCTGTTTACGCTCGGCTTGTTCACGAGCTTGGATTTCCCGTTGCAGCTTCTCCCTATTAAAAAAAGTTAAAAAAAATGGTTACAATTATTAACTTCAAAGTTAATAATAACTGACAAGAAAAACTGACAAGTTGAACAACTTGCAAACAGCAACGTTCTATCAAAGGTTGTGCAATAGGCTAGAAATTTCACTTCGGCTCAAGAAAAAGCTTTAAATAATAAAAAAAATGAAATTTTTTTTTAACCCCTACAAGATTTCTCCTATCTTGAATTTCAGAGCAAGTTTAGGTGCCAATAAGCTGGATTAGATAAGATCCGAAAAATTAAAACCTGATAATTCTCGGACGTTAACGTAAAATATAGAATTATCAAGGTTCCAATTTCCAAGTTTACATAGCCTATCAGCTTCTTTACGCTGTAGGAACGTATGTTCACAACGAAGACCCAAAAAATTTTTTTGAAGTTTTCTTTTAAAAAATATTTAAATAATAAAAAAGCTACTGCTTCGCAATCTATACAAGCATTTTCCATTCCTATTCTCCGCCCTCCCCCAAACAATGAAATTGGAACATCTTCAGAATAGCCAACTTCAAATCTAATATTCTTATTTTTTTAATATAATAAAAAATCATGTCTCGATTCAAAATAACTGCCTTTTAAACAATCAAATCTAAGAGCTTCAAAACCAAGAATGAATATCATGATGAAGAACGAACGAGAATAAGAGAATGAATGAGAGAATGAGTTAAAAGAGGAATGAAGAGAATGAAAAAGGACAAACAAAATTTCAATGCAAAACAGAGAATGTTGGATAAAGATTCGTATTCTTCCCAAATTGATTACTGACCGAAACTTAAAAACTTCGTTCTTGGTTCCTTCAACTCATTTCTTCTATGTTTTTTAGCTTATGCGTTATTAAATAAAAATCACAGACAATTTTATTTTAAGTTTCCTCTTCATACGAATCGTAACCGACAAAAGGGGTCGAATATTCATTGGCACACTCTAACGCTGACCGCTTTATATTTACTCAATTCCGTGGCTACTCTGCGCAATCTCAATGGCACTGCAACTGCAACGTCTTTTAAAAATAGCAACAACGAAAATCACTCTTTTATCAGTAATTTTCCTCTTCTAGCCACCTGGAACTAATGATCTCTACTTTAGCCATTTTTTCCTTTTGCATTTTTTTCAAAGGAAAGGGAAGAAAATAACGTAAAAGTAAATATTTACCTCTCTTTCTGCCTGGACCTCTTCTCTTCCAAAGCTTGGGCCTTCATTTGCTGGACTTCAATAGTATCGGGCTTTCGTCTCCGCATATACAGCTCGTGGTTCCCCATACAGAGCGCCAAAATTCGCTTATTAATTCGGAGTCTCGGAGCGAAGAATACAAAGTCTGGTGCCTTTTTATCAATGGGTTTGATCACGAATTTTCGGTCATTGAAGGAAATGTTGCGAATTTCTGACCACGGAAACCCAATCTTAGGAGTAAGCCTGTAAATAATAACTCAAATTAGCTTCTGGAAGCACTTCATTTCCCAAATTCTTGAAGTTAGCGCCAAAAATATGCTAAAAGGAATGAAAAGAATGAAATTCCTTACTTGTCATCTTTCTCATAAATGTTCAAACCCAAGGCGTCCACACCCAGCCACAATTGTGTCCCTTTCTTGTTCTTAATCTCAAAGTAGTTGACGCCATACATCTCCAAATCCTGAGCAATTTTGAGATACTCCATCATGGCGTCTTCGCGAGGCATGTCCTTGTGTTCGGCGTACCAGGCCGCAATCCGCTCTTCCCATTGCTCCCTGGATAAATGGTGCTGATCCATAACACGCTGGGGGAGGAGCCTATCGTTAGCCAAAAATCCGGGCGCGTGCAATGACTTGTCATAATCTCCGTATTTGGCCTGGACCGCGTAGGAGGCCAACAAAACGGACGTCTCGGGTGGGCAATAGATTTCATCGTTCAAAATAGCTGTTTTCACTTGCAAGTAAAAAAGCCGGAGGGTGATATCTTGGATGATTTCCTCGGACACGTCTTCCGGGTAGAATTTGGCGCGAAACTTGAATTGCAACGGCGACTCTTTCTTCACATCCTGGCTTAGAACCTACAAATAGAATCAGTTTCATTAAAAACCATATGTCTACTTTCGGTCTTTCACTTTTTGGAAAATCCAACAGCTAGATAGAAGAGAAAGCTATTAGGAGACTAAAAACATTGGCCTACACCCAACACAAGCGTTTTTTTTGTTACCTCTTCTATATTACCACGGTTTTTCACAAATTCCGCGATGAATAACAACGGTCCTTTGGGCTGTTTTAAGTGTTAGCGTGCAACAAAACTTTCACGGTGTTCATAACAAGTAAAGAATGTAAAAAAATGCGCAAAATGGGTTTGTATAACATGTAACAAATGTAAACAATAACATATTTTGGGCTCAAAAGAGTTGGGCTCATTGAGAATAACACGCAAATTTTATGCAATTATTGCTTCAGTCCTTACAGATAGTTTCATATTTGAAATAGACTACGAAATATATTTATGTTCATCCCAAGTGTTTGGAATGCGAGCAATTTGAAGCCCTTTCCCACTTCAATAGGCTTGCAATAGAACTTACGATCCTTGGCACCTAGTTTCAATAAGTCGACTACGTAAATTTATAGAGAACTATATTAAGAACTAATTAATTAAGTTAAATGAGCTAATTGTGTTTATAAGCACACTTGAGATACTTTTGAAGATATTGCGGTATCATGACACGTTTAATTAATAAGCAAAATTTTAAATAAATTTTTACAAAATTTGTTGTTTACCTTTTTGTTGAGTTTCAGCCACGTGGGGTAGTTCTTGCTATCCGTGTACTGGAGTCCAAAAAACCAGATTTCTCGTAAGCCAATCGTCTTGACAACCTGGTCAAACAACTGCTTGCCGGTAGTATTGGGCTGGATGGCAAACTCCAATTCCGCGTCCATCGTAATGACGCGGACGTTAACCTAGATGAGTACGAGACAAATCCCAGACGAAGGTCAGCAAAAATAATTTGAATTTTCAAAGTTCCCCCAACGCACGGCACGAAGCTTGGATGAAGCACACATTTGGGGAAACATCGCCTGCGATTCACCCATTGTTTACTTAATGACATCCAACAAATGCACACACAGGCGGCATAAATGACACAAGAAGGAAGAACGAGCTGAATAACAATTCAAACAAACGCATTAACATTCAATAAAATTTTTCCTGTCTCTCTAAAACACTTCTACAACCATGATGGACTTTGGCCAACAACGTAATCTTTCAAGGAAAAATGTCGTATAGTTCTCCAACAATGAAAGTAGTAACCAAACAAAAAGAAGTATTTAACATTCTAATCTCTAATGAACGTGCGTTCCTGGCAACAATTAAATCTTTGATGTGTAAATATTTTCACCAACAATGAAACCTTCCATGGAAATACCGATCTTTAGACAACAATGCAATCTTTAATGAAGACGTGAGATTCTTGGTAACAATGAAGTCTTCGCGGTATTAAAATTCTCGACAAGAATGAAAGCTTCTACTGGAAATCTCGAGCTCCTATTAACAATGCAAGCTTCTAACAGAAGTCAGACAGACATCTTATCTTCAATTTAAGAAACAAACGCGCTATTATTGTCTCAAATGTCGATTTCTTATTGCTTTTAAATATTGAATTAATATTTTGAACGAAATGGATAGAAACTACGGAGTATGAACAAGAATCCTCCCAATGGGAATGTGAAAAGCGAATATCCCAAGCGGATGGGGATGTGGATGAAGATCAGATAACGAATATATTGGACAAGATTACGCCAAACCCGACACATAGTAAAGTACTACCATCCATTTGAACAAATTGTGAAGGTATAAACGCGGTAAAAACAAAAAGTGTTTCATACCGATGCTCCCACCATTCTCGTATCCTTTTTTCTTTGCTTGGACGTGTCAAACCACTCAGAAATTCGTCTAAGTTCACTCTTCTTAGCCTAAATTTTGTCACTTCTGAGCCCCAGCAATCTGTATCACATGAGAAAGAAACAACGAAACCTTCAAACACCGATATATATGTACAACAATAGTCCGCTCTGAACCACTCCTTATCAAACTAGTCCGTACACCGACACCCAACTGACTTGACTGTCTTATCACTCCTACATTCCAACCGATGACGTTGAAGCTTGCAAACAGCCAACCTTTCCAACACAGTCGTGATGGCGTAAGAACCTGTTATATGACCCGCCCATGTTATTCGAACCAGGGCAATTCTCACATACGTAATTCCCGCTCGTTCAAACGCAGCTTTCAAATCGGTTTTTTGTTTAAAAACGCGGGAAGCTACAACCGCCAAAGCTGTTCGAATAAAAACCTGAGACAAGAATATTTTAACATTTAAGAAATCATTATAGAAATTAAGATCTCTAATAATTTTCCCAAAAAATTTTGTTCAGAAACTTGGATTTCTTTTTTTTAAATATTGAGAAAGACTTGAAGGAGTGGACGATTGTTTTACAGTCCTGTCTGTCTGCCTAGTTTATGCACTGGACGTCTTTTAAGGGTCGTTTTAAGGAGAAAGTTGGAAATGTTAACCTTGGGAAGTCCAATGGCGATTACTACACAGCTGGATGGGCTCAACCACTTTTCCCGTGTTCAAAAGGCTGAATGGGCAACAGCGACGGAAGTTACTTTTGTTGGTATTCAGGAAATTAGGTCCATACCTGGCATGTTATGTTTGTTGTTAAGCTACCGTATGCCTCCATAGAACTTTTTGAGGGAATCTGAGTAACATATGGCTCACTCGCTAACTGTATCGAATACAAGAGGCTCCGCCCACTTTTGGTGAAGGTATTTGGTTAGTGACGAATTCATTTGCATTCGGTGGTTCATAAAAGTTCGTTCGTCCTGATGCCTTTCACGATGCAGTGTTAAGCAGCAAAAAGAAAAGAACAAAAAATAGAAAAAAGAAATTGTCGAGTCATTCTTCAGCTGGAAAACCAGCCTGGGGGCAATCAAGTTAACATAAGGCATGGATCGCAGAACAACGTTGGACTACCAGCTGCTTTTCGCAGATGAGGCTTCCGTATTGTAAAAAAAGGCGTTCGTTTCGGCAAAAAAGTCACGAATGAAACTGAATTAGGTTGTTTAGTGAAGCGGTTCTATTTTGGAATGCAATAAAAGTAGTTTTGCAGCGTTTGCAGCAGTTGTCTAAACTGTTTCTTAACAGTTCAAGGGTTTAAAAGCCCCTTTCTGGCTTTTTCCTAGCACAAAAACTTGCGAAATTAATTAATTTTACAATCACGACTATAATTAACGACGAGGTCAAGAAAACGCTACCGGCCATTTCCCTAGCCGAACGGTCACTAGAGGGTTTTATGGCCACCCTATATATGTAACAGCACTGTGTAGCTAATAATAACAATATTATGACGGTATACAATTTCTTTTCCATGATTTTTCTGCAAAGGGTCTTGAAGAGCGTTTCGGTAAATTGGGGGTAAGTAAAAAGTTAGTGGTTAGCAACTGACAAGAGTAATAAGATAAATGTACACATCTTACCGGTTTAGGCATCTTTTTGATCTTTTGTAATCGAGCGACGAGTCAATACAGAACGTCCTGCTTCTCCTCCGCAAAAACACCTACACGTTATAAACAAGAATAAGAATGAATTGAGTCAGCAAACATCCTTGTAGGGCGTTTAAAGAAGTTGTTTTTTGCTTAAAAAAGAAAAATCCTTTAAAAACAACTTCGTAGCGTTATATTAGTTTGTTTTAAAATTACGGTATTTTTTTCTCCTTAATTCCTAAGAAAAAAAGGCGTGCTCTGCTTTGTTGTGTTGTATTGTAAGCTGCTTCTTATTTGGCAAAAGAGTGAAACCACGCCAAATAATAAGTACTAGATCCTTGGCAACTATCTGAATCAAGCTGGAGGAAGCTAAAGTGGTTTTGTTATTTACGGTCCAGATTGCACGCTGTCGTCTCTTATTTATGGCTTTTTAGAAAGGATTAAGCAGCCACTTGTAGAACTGGCAAACGTTTCTTTCCGTTTGGAAGAACGTTAGAATGTTCAAATCAAACCGCAAAACAAAACGACTTAATAACATGATGTATGTTATTATAATTTGGCCACTTTAAATTCAAACTTAGGAATGTAGCATGGATTTATCCTCCCTCTTAATGCAACAAGCTAAGCTGACTGATGTGATGTTTGACCTTAAAGGACGTGAATCGGCAAAATCCAGTGTCACACTTCCTTATGGCGTAAATAATAACCTGGTTTGAACTAAAGGAAAAGAAAAGGGGTGACTTCAGGGAAGCAAAACCATGCTTTTTAGAACTATAAACGAACGAAATTAATCCTGGTTGAAAAACGACGCCAACTTGATAAGACGCTATACTTACGTTGCAATCTTCCAATGTAAGGAAAGCGGATTTATGCTCAGTGTGTGCTTTACCAGTGTTCGACAGGGAAATTTGCAAACGTCCCAATTGAGCGCTATCAAATTTCTCGCGCTTTAATTGTTACAGTTAACTGATAATAACCTTCAACCCTTACAGGCGAACTCCACCCACTCAAGGTTTGATTTTCAAGAGGAGCGTCACAAGAAGGAGTGGAAGCCAAAAGTGAAGAGCTGGATTAATATTCGGTAGAAATAATAGCGCCATCTAGTATAGCTACATAACATGAAAATGTTTAGTTGTATGAATTTCAACTAAACATTGAAACAACGAATTTCAAATTTAGGCGAAAATTTTTCTCCTATTAAGTATTAATATTTTCATGCAATACAAATTTAGGTTGGTCTAATTTGATAGCCTAAATACAAATTCTGGAGTTCACCTTAATAATGGACATTTATTAACGTGTATTAAAAGTGGTACAAATAAAACCGCAAATTGGGTGAGAAAGCTTTGGGGCAAGGAAGTTACTAGAGAGTGGGAAGAAATAGCAACTGAGTGTTCGTAGCATACAAGCGTGCAGATACTATGTGCCGAATTCAGAATAATATAAATGAATAAATCTAGCGTAGGATTTTAATAAATAAATAATATCATAAACCTGTTTGTTAACTTAACGGTCAGGTTTTGACTTGTAGTATAAACCAAGCAGTATCGACAAAGTCACTCATTTGGAAGGTATATTCGCTGGGATTTCCGAAGACTTTCCAAAGATCAGGGTTTCTAACAGCTGCCACCAGCAGCGCAGAGCTTATTCTGACACTTTCCCGACAGGCATTCAATACTGAAAAAATTAAGGTAAGAATACAATATGGTGCAGTAAATGAGAAACACTTACTTTTCTATGCATGCTTTACTTCCGCATTTCTTAGGTGCACAAACAGAGACAAAATGTACTTCGTCAAAAGCTACTTCAGTCTTGTTGCAGTAATAGTTTGTAGGGCAAGGAATTGGATCAGAGGCGTACGGTCCGCTGCAAGGCCGATCTGCCATAAATATAAAATAAAATATTACTATAAAGTAAAACCTACGAAATTAGCTTTAAATTCACTTACAAGCAAATCCTCGCACAGACATCGCAACTGATCCTTGATGAGCAACAATACCCACCAGAACCAAGCAAATTGCGATCTAGAGAAGGAACTTATAAGCCTTAGAATTAAGTAAAGTAAGTTGGAAATTTTTACCTTAAAATAAGACTCCATTTTCATTCGTGGAAAATTCGGAAGTATACGGAGATAAACTGATGAAGGTATGCCTTTTTTGGCAAATCGAGCTAGCTTATATATCTTTGTAAACCAAGTTCTAATTGTTGTAAAACTAGTTGTATGTTGTAAAACCAACATACGACCCAATTAACCATAATGACTTTTATTACGAAGTTCCGCTAAGCTGAGCCAAATGACTAAGCTGCGTGTCTCTATGTGGAAATAGTATCACTTCCGGAGAGTGAGGAACTTTGCAAAAAAGAAAAAATTCAAACAAATTTATTGCAGGATAAATCCCTTTTAAACATTTTGGAACCCCCTTTCGAGTACGTTCAACTCCAACGTGCATTCCCTTTCTTAATTTTCAGCACCTGCTTGTTTAAAATAAGGTGCTGTTACGAAGATACGAGCAGTAATGTAATTCCTTTTCATATATAATCGATCCCTTAACAATGCGAGTCCAATTTGAACTATCCAGTTTAATTTTAAATTAATTGAAAATTCTGAAATGAGTTAAAGCAATGACAACGAGGAATGCAGATGGCAGTAGATGTTATTTCTTGTAGAAAAATATTCCCATCTAACTTCTTGTAGGCGTGTATATCGTATTAAAATGTCCACACCCATGGAAGGCAGGCAACCGTAGGTAAGCCGTAGGTGAGGGAACAGGGAAGATGACCTAAAGCTTGACTGCAAGCAAGAAACGTAGCGGTTGCCTATGTTCCGGGTGCGGGTCAAAACGTCCTGAGCAAAACGTCCGCTGGTCAAAACGTCCCTTGGTCAAAACGTCCGTTGGTCAAAACGTCCCTCTTTGGCCGTAGTGGGCTGGTCAAAACGTCCTGAAAGGCTGGGATATATTAGCTTTCACGGCTGTGAAAAAGGCTTTTATGTGAAATGAATGTTTATAATATAATTGATAAATGAATTGAATTTGAATTGAAAAATAAGTTTCACTCACCCAACATATAAAAGTGTTGGCACGCGACTTTGAACAGGCGAGCCAAGAAAAAAGGACTAAACCTTTACTTACTCATCGAGTTGCTCCACGATGAAGCTCGGATCGCGAAGATGGACATGCGGCTTCTTTCAGCTCAGCTGACAGCCAGGATTCAACGGCAGGGTCAAGCGGAGAAGGATGCAAAGATCCAAAAGCTTTTTGACGAATACACAGAGGGCAGAGGTGAAGATCGCTCGTTTCTAAACAAGCGCGCTCGCTCTCCACTCGCAATTTCAAAACAAGAGCGCGCTCGCTCGCGCTCTTTTTTTTTCAATACAAAAATTAGACACATAATAATAAGCTTTTTATTTAAATAGCAAA
>JAGJRP010001402.1:0-16126 GCA_022832235.1 Lepidurus couesii
TTAAGATATTTTATTCATATTGTTGTGCCTATGTCCTTATCGAGCACTTCTGCCACCTGCCGAGGGCGAATATAACTAGCTAGGATATATATACCGACTTTCATATTTTGCTCAAGTTTCTGAAGTTCTTTTGTTAGGGTTTCGCTAGCTTACTATATTGCTCAGTTGCTAAATATCTGTATACTGGCATATACAGTACATACTCGTAGAAACTTAAAGTCTCACTTCCTTGATAGGTTATAATAACATTTACTATGCATTACTTTTATTGTTTATACTTTTGTATCTTTAACATGATTATTGTTATATAGCTATGATTATGATTATAGCTATTAAATATGAAGTTAAAATTCTAGAACCCTTTTAACTGTATTTAAATAGGAAATTTGAGTTTGTGAATTACTTTATAAATTCTTGGGCTGCGTTGGGCCCAACTGCTGCTGCAGTAATGGACTGCTTCGGGAACACAGAGCACCAGATTTGAATTTCCTATGTAACGCAAGTTAACAAGAGAATTAGACATAATTTCGTTTCGCTTTTCCCACTTATTCTTTTTTCTTTCTTTTCTTTTTTAAAGCCCAAGAAGAGCTTAGAGCGCCTGAAAGAGGTTAGAGCAATAGGCTGTTTATTGTGCGTATTCCTATTCAGAGTTCGGGAAAAGAAGCTTCATATCAACTTTTTTTTCCCTTTAGCGTTAGCTCAAGCCATGATCTCTTAAGATAGGTGCCAGAGAAAAGAAAAAGATAAGCGAGTAAGGAAGAAAAGGAAAAAATAAAAGAATGGGGCCTTTTGTGCTTGTTTCGCTGTAGTCTTTAAAGGCAAAGCTCCGCTAGAGGGAGAACTTTTACCGTGTTTTCCAAGTCGATCAAATGCCTTTCCGACGCCCTCGGAACCGATCAGCACGTTGCGTCGTAAGCCCAGGCTTTCGGCAAGCAGATCATAAAATTGCAGGTCACGAGAGCGAGATCCTTGCCACGTCTTCGCTTCCACCACGAGAACCAGGTTCTTGACAAGCTCATGCCGTTTAATCAGCTCTTGATCCTCGATCTTAATAAGACACACATAACACATTAAAAAGGATTACTGCTCACGAGGTTACAAGGTTGTCATGAAACATGAGCAAGAAACTCAAAATTAAAATGTATTTTTCACCTTATTGGTGAAACTAAGGAAAAAACCTAGTGTGGATATGACAGTATTATGCAGGTAATATAATGTAAACAATGTATAATAGTTTAGTATTTTATAAAAGTAAGTTTATAAAGTACAGAATATGATACAGTTCAAGTAATTCGTGTAATTTATTCTACTTGCTAGAAATAAGTTAGACTATATTGGAGTGTAGTTGGACGATTTAGCCATAGGAGGCGCTAAAGTAAATTTGGAGAAAAACTATTGTATTGGTATACTAGACGTTTTCTTTTCGGTGTACGTTTTGGAATTTCTGTGAAAATTTCGCAATTTATCACCTTATTGTGTTTTTATGGGACTTCAGGATATTTGATGTTCTCTTTCCCTCTACTTTTTTTTTATTCTTTACCTTTTTTAGTAGCAGGGCCAGCTTATTGGACGCAGATATGGTGGCAGAGGGTTCTTGTTGTAGTTGTGAGTATTGCTGCAGAATGTCTGGGCCTGTCATCCACCCCCCCGAGGCATTGATTGCCTGCCTATCCTGGCTTCGTTTATGAGGTGGCCAGGAAACCGAAGAAGAATCCCATAACTCATGAGCTGCAGTCCCTTCGTCACCCATCTCGATATCCCCGTAAGCACCTTGGATTGGAAGAAAATATGACGACGAGGGGCGCCGTAACACTGCTGGTTCGTCATCTTGCGACGGGTAATGATGACTGACATACCACGACAGAAAGGTCAAAGGAGCTAGGATTGTCAACAAATACCGGCCACATGTTCTTCGGAAGAAAAAAGACAGGATCCAACCCATATCCTTGAGCTTTTTGGCCCTGTACATTTTTTAATGCTCTGTTAGAACCTTATCAGACTTAGATTCGACAACTTGTACGTCGTTCGTTCATATATGAATGTCTTACTTCCAACATATGCCTAACATACTCCAAGTTTTGTATGTGCTTATCCTATGTTTTATATTTTAGCTTAGCTAAACAACCTGGCGAAGTGAAATTTATTCTTAATTTGAAGTAAATATAACATTACATCTTGGGGTTTTGATTGTGGTCGACATAACTCTACAGCGACAAATTAATTTCACCGTTTTCCGAAGAACCGTTCACGCGTTATTGACTTGCAAACTTTTGGCGACGTAACGGACGTGTCGTGGCGTGCCTTACTAACCGTGCCGTACCGTATCCTTCCCAACGCTTACTACAGTATTCCCGCGCTTAAAGCAGTAAACAAAGCTCTAAATCCTCCAAGTACTTTATACTGTGCTTTAGGCGACAAGTCGTCTCCATCACATAGTTAATTCACATAGTTAATTCACAAAATTCACATAGTTAATTTCTTTGNTCACAAAATTCACATAGTTAATTTCTTTGTTTAATATCTCAATTACTATTTCCTGCATGATAGGAAGAGACGTGTACAAGAAACTAGATTCTATGCTTTCTTTAAGGCAACGCTGTTTTTTGGTGGCTCTTGACATACGAAATTAATTTTCAGTAAATTGTAACGGGCAAGCGGGGGCGTCACTATAGGGGGGTGAGGGGGTGCCCCCCAATAATTGGTCAGAAAGCCCGGTCGGTAAAATTTTGGTTGTTGTCGGTAAAATTCGAAAAAAGAAAAGCGGGCTCCACCCCCAAACATAACCCCTAGCGATGCCCCTGTGGGCAAGTGTTGATGTTGATTTTAGCTAAAACTTTAAGTAAAGTTAAATAACTGGACTTGGGAGCGTCTGTTTATTTTCCAAAAGAACCTCTAAGGATCCGCGAGGACTTTTCATCAGGAAACGGAGCTAAGGATGCATTGGGTAACCCAGAACACGTCCATAAAGATTTGCTTAGGAAACGATATTTTCCCCGGTTTTTTCCTCTTTTTTTGAGAATCTGACTCTTCACATGTTAGCTTGTCGGCTTTAATAGGCCCACTTCAGCACAAAAGCTGGCCTGTCAATCCCAGCCTGGGCGTAAGTATACAACCTCGGAAAGTTTGCCGGTTTCTTTTTGCTCCCTTTTTTCATCCTTTTGTGTCCTTATATTGACCTCCTCCTTACCCCCACAACCCCCTAATCTTGTTTCTAGTAGCTTTAATCGTTTAAAGGAGTGGTTTTGTAATCGCTTCTACAAAGATCTGGATGAACGTTGGAGAAAACGTATCCGGTCGGTGACGAACACTGTTGTCCTCATTCACCATCTAGTGATTATTTTTCTAACTCGTAACCCGTCATCGTAAGTGTGGTGCTTCATATCATATATCAGCTTTTCTATTTTTTAAAGCGTTTTTTAGACAAAGAAGTTCTATTTCTTTTAACATTCATATCCTGGGTCTGGCGTTTGTGAAGATTTCGTCTATTTACGAGTCAAAATTACAACCTTTGACCCCATAAGATTTATTACAAGGATAAAAAAGCGGGTAGATGATGAGAGTTTAGGCCAAAAAAGAGATTTCCTTAAAAAAGGAGTAGGATAAGCTTGACGAGCGTCTACGGAGAAGACTTGTAAGGTTACAATTTACTGGAAACGATGTATCTTATTAGAGGGTTAGTGAATCATTGTGATTGCCACGGTAATTGGTTTAACTAAGAGGGGAACGATGTGGCAACACAATAACCCAATTGTGTACCATAAACAAGATTATCTTTCTCTTCGTCAATTTACGATATGAGGGAAATAAGTTATAAATCGAAAGAAAAATAGGGAAAATGAAAGAAAATTCACTGGATTTTAGAAATTATTTATTTCACGTCGATCCTGAAAATTAGATTTTAGAATCCAATTTCTGTCGGATTGCTTTCGGCCTTATTGGGTTTTGAAGCTTGACCAGCTAGTCAGAAACAGAAATGTTTCTGCATGCAGAGCTTTAGCAACCGAACACTATTAATATTTCAATTATTGATCATATTATGTACTATGAATTAAATCTATCAAATCTACCCACTTTAATTATGTTAGCTTGTACTGTATAACCTATCCGTTCCTTTCCATTTTTTAAAAATAGTTCTGTTTAGTTGTTGTTGTTGAATGCTTCGTTGTTGAATGCTATTTTTTCTCTTTACTTTTATTTCTACGTTTTTTTTATTAAGTTTCATTCTATCGGACCACTTGAAGGCGGGAAAAACAGACCACCCTTTGTGCATGATAACCCCTTTTTATTCTTAACCCGTCTGGAGTGTTGTTCTCTCATTATATAGATGAATATAGTTAGACGTGACCGCGCAAAGTCATGGTTTATTCGTATAATATTCAAAGTTGTTTTTTTATATCTGGAATTTGGGGAAGAAGGGGAAGTACATAACTTGTTTGATATTACTTATAGCGTAGTCTATAGTGGATCCGTGAAAGGGCTTAAAAGTTGTGGGGCATGGTAATTAAAGCATGTGGTTCTCGGACCCACCTTTATGGACTCACGGATTCTCTTTTGTGGGATCGTTGATTTGGGTTCGAGCCAAAGGAACTTGAGAACCGGCTTTAGACAACTGTGCTGGGACTGTTTATGGTTTACGACGGTACCTTGCGATCCTTATGATCCTTTGCAATTGTGCGTTATACTAGTCTTACCTGTGAATTCCGTCTGAATGTTCGAAAGTCTCAAATACTCACGATCGCATCCATGACAATCACTTTAGGATATACCAGGCTCACTCCAGTTCGCATTATTAGATTTGTAAGTGGATCGTGGATATAAATGGGTGATAAGAAGGAAGGGTTTCGCAGGAAAATCTCGTTCACTTTTTCATTTGTTACTTGTTAGGAAAACACTGATTAAGAGGCTACCATTCGGAAAAGGAAGTCGTGAGGCCCTGAGAGAGCATGTATCTGTTGTAGTAAATGAGAAGGACTGAGACGACGAACATCCCGGGGTTCGGCATCATCAGGCTTGCGTGGCCCATCCCAGTCTTCGTAACGCCTGGCTTGGAATCACATAATCTTCCACGTATAAACTAAATAAAAGTTTTCTAGGCCCTCCTAATTTTGTATTTTATGTTGAAATTGGACGTTAGTTAGCTTTTGTCATGACAGTTTCAGTTTACTATCTGTATCGAATAGAAGAAATAAATAAGACTTGAGGTACTTTAGAGAACGAAACTCTTAAAATATTACGTAAACGTGTCAAGTTATGTCTTTTCTGGCGTCAAATTAATCAAAAATAAATTCTTTTATAATCCAGAAGCTTAAAGAAATTGTTTCTTCTATATATAGCAATAAACATCCTATTATATACATGGTAGCGGATTTGGCTAAAGGCTGCGAGATAGCAACAGATCGCGAATTAGAGAGCGAATCGTGGTTCGCCTTCTCCCCAAACGCCTTAATTAGTAACGTGTCTTTTGTGTTTTGAACACTTCTGTAAACTAAGAAAATGAACGACGAAGTGTTTCCTCTCCTGCAGTCGATTCTTAAAAAGTTAAGCACAAGTCCGACACCTGATTCGTTAAATGAATTGAAAGATGTACTGCATGTTTTAGCCCAAACTCCTTGGCTGCTGCAAAACTACCAAGAATACGTTCTTCTGCCCTTACACGTTCTCTTAAAACTTTGCCAACACCCTGAACTCAGGTAACTTCCAGTACCATTACCTTGTGCTTGTCCTTGGCCACTTAAGATTGTTTTACTTCTTTTTTAGAAACGAAAAACGCTTGGAAACAATTCTCGACTGCCTTCAATTTATCTTTTCTCACACTAGTGTGGAAGATTGGAGTAAATTTTCGGATTTTCTGGTACAACTAGTTCTCCATATTGACAGCGAGTATTTAAAAACCAAAGATAACCCTGTCTGGAGCGAAGAAGTCCAGAATTTGTTCGTAAAAACCATTTATTCGCTCCTAAAATCGTCAAAGTGTCCGACTATCTCCAATAAACTTTTCGATGAAAAAGGCAAACAAATTCTAGCCCACTCATTGTTTAATCTCACGCGTTTGGCCGGCAAAGAAAAACTAACTCAACTCAGGTAGATTTCGACTAAATTAAACTATCGGAAAAGCAATTGTACCTTTTTCCGTCTTATTTTCATCTTATTTTGTCTTAATTTATTCTAGGTTGGACGCCATGCTTTGCATAAGGGAATTTATTACTTTAGCCCAAGATGCGGATCAAACGTTAGCTTTGAGCGCATTTAGGGGATTCCTACCTGGAATAGTGTCTGGAATGGATAGTATTTTGCGTTTAGGAGACCAAGAAAAGCATGCAGTCTTAATAGTACGCTTAATTCCCTTAGTACTTAATTTATTTACTAAGAACTCCTCTTTTTACTGTTTCAGGGTGCTCTACAGACCTTGACAGTCGTAGTTTGCTTCGTTTTTCAGGACCAAAGAAGTGACCCTTCGGAAGATTTGCAGAATTTGGCCAACATGGACAGTGAAACTCCAGATTCTCGGGAGAAACTCGCGAAGCAGAACATGGGGTTGGTTTTCGAGCGAGTTTGCATGCTTCACAGTCATTGTCATCCACTTGTGAGGCGAGAATTGGCTAAAACGGCTGGCGAGTTATGGAATCACTGTTATTGGTGCAGAATTTCCATCAATTGCTTAGCTAAAACCTTACTAAAGACGTTTTCAGGACCTTATGCGAGTCTTTACGGCCTATGATCCAGATGTTGGTTGGCTTAACAGTGGATAGTATTGATAACGTCTCCGAAACAGCAACACAAGTCCTCGCTACTCTGGAAAAAGAGAATTTACCCTCACTTTTACGCCAAAATCTCTATAATATGTGCCAAAGTGCTCCTCGTATCGTAATCCAAGGAAGTAAGGCAGTTTCTGTTTCTCGTTTTGCGTTTAGCTCCCAGTTTTTAATTACTTCTAACGTTTCGTGTAGCTTCGGAGGAGCAGAGTGTGATGTTGGGGACGTTGGAAGGACATTTGAAGCTATTGGGACCGGATTTGGGGTTAACTCTCCAGATTTCTTGTTTGTCTGACAAGCTTATCAAATCCTTTTTGCAAATCAGCTTATTGAGTACCGAAACTCTACTTACGGAAACAGACGGTACATTCGTTAACAATTTTTTATACTAAAGCAAAACCTTGACTTCCTTGTCATAGGAATTGCTTCGTCGTACCAATTAGCGTACTTGAACGACAAAGTTTCGGCCCAAAGACTGCGAAACGTGTTGCGGTGTCTGGGAGAGTGGGGAGATTTCATGCTAATCTCCGATCTGTTGATGGATCTGTTCCGTGAGGATCATTTGCAGCGCAAGGAAGTGATATTCCTTCTCAATCATGTGATTCTAGGTTAGTTTCATCAGTTTTCTTAAATATTTTTCTCTAGCTTTGTTCTCCATTCTCTATTTGTGCCATAGTTTCTTTCCACTAATTTTTTTCTAATCTGTGATTTCATTTTGTAATCGTTTATGGTTTAATTAGGGTGCAAGGACAAGAAAAACGAAGAAAGTTTTGCTATGTTTGGCTCAATTACCACCGAGTATCTAGAATCTGGTATTTTAGAGCTGCCGGTCGTGATGAACAACAGTTTAACTCTAGGAAAATTGCGCTCCAATATCTTACAAGTATATAATTTATTTATAGAATTTAATGGTTTCGTTTAAGTGTAATGGTTGGGTTCACTTGCAACACCGTTCGTAGCAATTTTATAACATTAATTTCTTGGTTTTGTTATTATTGTAATAATCTTTAACAATTTTTGGAATGTGTAACAGGTGATTCTGGTTCTGGAAGGATTCGCTGCCATGGCTCAGGTACTGCAAGTCAGTTTTACGCCGATATTACTACACACTTTAGTACCTGTTTTGGGTCTCGCTGGTCAAACGCGTTGCGCAGTCGTATCTCACACTGCGTTACAAACTCTACATAGTTTCGCGACTCATATAAACCAGTGCTCGCTCTCCGAGTTTTTGGGTCTTCATTCCGACTACATTATGCCCCAACTAGCGTACCAAATTCGCCACCTGAACCGGTTTCCCCAAGCTCCCTCAACTTTGCACGCGATTCTGCAACATTCGCAACTTAGTCTCTTGCCATTGGTCCAGGAAGCTACTAATTTCGCACTAAAAGCTTTGGATCAGTGCCATAACGATTCTCCCTTACCTTTCGTACAGATTTTCGTGCTTTACCTGCAAGCGCTAAAGAAAAACTTAGGCTCCTCTTCCGATCAAACTTCGTCTCCGAGATCTGTCAAAACAGGCGTTGAAAAGGCGAAATCAGTCGTCGATTCTCTTAGAAATAGACACTTTGATTTCGAAAGGAGTCTACGCTTGCAGGAAGGGACGGAAGAAGACAGTAAAACGGCAAGTGAAGATGATTTACTTAAAGAGGACAGTGAACCAAATTTGCAAACAGATTCTCCACAAGATCCTAGTTATGTAACATTAACGTGCTCAATTACGGATCGTATGATTCAGTTATTAACGAGACCAGATTGTGACCTGAAAACAGCTGTGTTCGAAAGCTTGCATCTAGCGTTTGTAGTGTTGTCAAAGTTTGAAAATCAGCTGTTGCCCATAGCACATGCGCTGTGGGAGCCTCTTGTTTACCAGTTCCGGTTAGACCACGTGCTCTTGCTGCGCACGGCGTGGGAGTTATTAATGCTTCTGTGTGAGAAATGCGGAGATTTTTTAAGACAACGAACAGTGAAAGAGATTTTACCTCAAGTGAAACGCTTCCTAAGGGACACACTTCGTAACAGTAAAGTAGGAGAAAGGGCAGGAAAAGCACAAGCGTATAAATTCACGCAAAACTTCAAACTCCAGTCCGCCATTTTAGAAAGTTTGGGCAAGATGATGTGTTGCTTAAAACCACCTGTAATTGAACTGACCGAAGTTGTGAACTGTGTCATTCCGTATGTATCTACTGAACAAATAGCAGAGCTACAGATTGCTGCAAAGTCATGTTTGATGGATATTTGTGAGGTAAACGCGAATCTTGTTTGGGTCGCGTTATATCAACACGGGAAGTCCCGGCAAGATGGCAGTTCCGTCGGATGCCTACAGCCTCTAAACACTAATTTGGAAGAAACTAAAGAAAAGAGTGGCAGTAATAGTATTACGGAATTAATTATCGAAATTGAAAAGATATACTAAAGTAGTTAACCAGCCCGAAAGCAGTTTCATTGTTGGTACTATTCCCCAAAAAGCTATTGTATTTTGCGTAATCAAGCTAAACGGAGTTTTGCAAAATTTGTAGAAACGCTTCCTCACATAGGTAACATATTGTGTTTCGTTGTTTAAGAGAATCGGTCATCGAAACCCAGACGAAACTGTTTCATGTACAGTACGTTAGTAAAATTTTTTTTTGCAAAGTAAGTAACTAAACATTTCCTAAGAGGACAAACACCTTGGAGACGATGTGTTTCTTCAGGATGGACTGGGGAGAAGACATTCCAGTACTCACTACTCTTCCATTATCTAGCTGTACTTTCCCTAACATGTTAACCTTTCCGCCTGGGCAATCCGTCGCATTCTTGGGGTCCAACACCCAAAACGATCCACAGCCGTGGGAATCATTTTTAACCATTACAAATGGGGTGGGTTTTAGGGCCGCGCCATTCAAGTTGAAGATATCTCCTTCGGCTCCAATTGACCTTTCGTAGAAGGTCATATTCCTCAACGTGCCGTCAGCGTC
Organism: Lepidurus couesii; assembly: GCA_022832235.1. NCBI lineage: Eukaryota > Metazoa > Arthropoda > Branchiopoda > Notostraca > Triopsidae > Lepidurus > Lepidurus couesii. The sequence continues at coordinate 9,707 of JAGJRP010001402.1, forward strand.
GATCACCCAGTTTTCGTACACAAACCAGTACTTCTCATTAGTGGAGGTTTCGAACCAAAAGAAGATCTTTGGATGGGCCTTCATGTTCGATAAGCGGTTTATGTTGTGGAAAGACATTCTGTAATCCAACGTCACTTCAGTAGTGGTGACATTGACCGCTCTACTTATTAAATGCGTAAACAACATGGAGCAACGACTCTCAATGGGGTACGAGTAAGGTATGTCGTACTCCGGCCAAATGGTGCATTCGTACACGGCTTTTTTCACCCATGAAAAGAATGAAATAAGCAAGACATTATAGGAATTGTAATCTAGATTAGTAAAGTACTGCCTAAAACTTACTTGCAAAGGAGAACCAGCTGTCAGAATACCGTTGGCTACATTCTACGCAACTTTGGAGGCATTCCGTGCAATTGGGCCACGTACCAAGACAGCCAGGTCTCAGTACTTCGCACGCGACGTCTGCGCCAGGATTGAACTTCGCGTCAATACAGGATTGACTCGTGCTGGTACTCTTCTTCTCCCAGACGCTTCCCCCAGGCCAGTTCACGAATGCTAGTTTTGTTTTGTTGAGGCAAAGGTTGTCGGCTACGAACTCGCAGACGTACGAAGTATTAGTTTCGAAGAAGTTAAACGCGTGGCAGTTGGCATGCCCGTCGCAGGAATCGCTGCACTTATTCAAAACGCAGTTGGGGGACATGGATTCTAACCATAGGTATGTCCAATTATCTAAAAATCAACTTTAAAACCATTTCAAAGACTTACTTTTAGGAATATTGAGATGTGGAAAAACGCCGGTTAAGGACGTTGTCATTCTGGTATTGACATAGCGAGGACTGGTGACATATCTATTCAAAGCTCCGTCAGATGGACAATCGGCTGTAACTTCCTTCCTGGATTCTTGACTCTTTTGGGGTTCTTGGAGGGATTGGCTAATAGAGGTTCCAAATTTGCGGACTAATTCTTTAATCTCATTAGAGGTTTCGCGGGCTTGCTGGATCTCACTGGACATGTCGGTCAACATGGGTAGTAAGTTCGTCAGACCGGGAAGGATTCCCTCGAAGGTCTTTTGGAATTTACGAAGTTCTTGGATTTCTAGCGACATGTTCTGAAGAGTGGGAACAACTAGAGTTGACACCATCTCTCCAGAACACCTGGTAAACTTCCTTTCGTCTGCGTTCGTTATACGTAAACTTGAGAAAACCGTTGTAATGATTAGGCACACTTTAACGAAACTTGGTAGCTCCATGGCTTACAGAAGCGGTACACAACTGGCCGAAGAGTGCTTGAGAATGATCTTAACTGGCATATTTATGTATGCTGGGAGAGGCAGGTTCCTGGTTGCTTGATGGCAAAGCTGGGCGTGACTGGAGCTATCTTTGAGGGATAAAAGAGCGGCGAGGGTTTTCGTAGAACCCAACAGTGTATTGGACTTGTCACGCAATCGAAGGTTAACAAGATTATATAATCCCCTCGATTAAGGTTTCCACACGGATCTGAACAGAATTTTATCAAGGAACATAGGGATGGGTGGAGAAATAAGTACTGCATGGTAATATAGGTACATAGGTTTTGTATAACATAAGTGCAACAAACATCCAAAGGAGGCGTCCAAGCGTTACTCGACAGGTACATAGAATATTCTGCGAAGGTAACATGTGTTATTTACTTGAGCAAGTAAGGTCACAGTTGGCGAAAACAGGCGTTATCTGTTATAGGGCAATAAACTGGGGTTGTTGAACGAGAGAACGGTCAGCAGTTGGAATTTCACAAAAATATTCTACACTTGCACTGTTTTCGGTACACTTTAAAAAAAATAGTGACAATTATTATCAATAAGGATTGACCGTAAGTTTATAATAAGTTTGTGTAATCAAGTAAGTTTGTTGCTGTCTCCTATAAGCTTAAAAAATTTTCTTGCATGTTGCCTCCAAATTACGTTTTTAAATTGTAAGTTACAAAAAGGCATAATCATTTTGTGCCAGTGTAGATGTCAATTAATACGTAGTTCGAGTGGTTCAATGTAAAATTTGATTCCACTTAGCTCAAAAAAATTATTTCGAAATTTGGAATGAAACTTAAGACATTGCAGATCTTCCGCTGAAACGAGGCAGACGTCAGTTGAGCGGTCACCTTACATTTTCTTTCTATCTTTATTTTATTTTTGGGTATCTTTGCCGTTGGAATATAAATATTTATGAAACATGGTTGAGGCTTGGTTTTCACATCTATAGCCCGTCTTAATAAAAGCAACTATAAGGCCTATAGCCACCACGAACTAGCTTGTTTTGAAGGCTGTTTGGAAATATATCTTCCACATCCATGTAATATATTGCATGGATGTGGAAGATATACAGTACTTCCAAACAGCCTTACTCTTTAAAATCCAAGAGATCGGTAAGTATACTTACCGACCTCTTGGATTTTAAAGCCAAAGTATAGGAATTAAAGTAATTCTGTTAATTCAAAAGCCAAAACAATAATCATTCGATATACTGTATTGGCCGGTGTTGGAGGTTGACGTCACAGTGCACTGTTTGGCGCTGGTACCGAGCAACCCGGATCAATTTGTAGTTTGTAGCTGGCAATGAGTCCTCATCCTCACATACAGTGTACTGTATTATCAACTAAGCTATATGGAGGTTGGCATTCAGAAGAATTCAGGTATGCTGTTTAAAAAACGAGCTTCTAAATAAATTAGATTGACAAACAAGTTAGCTAAAAGTCAGTAAATGACATTCTATATAAAGCATCACTCGTAAAAATCTGAGCAAGTTTACGTTTGTTTTCGCAAGGCGTCACAGGCGTTAGGTTTTTTGCTTGGACTCTCCGCAATACCAGTCATAACTCGTCCACTTGTCACAGGTGAGAAACATAATCGAAATTTCGTGAATCTCGAAATCATCTGGGTTTTTTTCTCTAAGGATTGCTTTACGACTCCCGGGGTTCCTATCAAGTATAGCTTTCCTTCTTGCTTATGCTGGTTGCGCGCCTATAATCGGCGTCTTCATTCTGTGCTTTATTGGTAAGCTACAACTGCTAAATCGCTTGCGTTATTTTCATTTATTATTTTTAATTTAGGTCGCAAGAATAATAACGAAGATTCTTCATTGAATGCAGATGGCCCTTGTATAGCGGAAGTCACACCGTCAGGAGTGGAATCGAATCAAGTTTCAGATAGGAACTCGTATGAAGTTGAAAAGCGCATAGATTCTGTTTACTTACCAGCTACGATGAAAAGTACGAATAACACAACGAATGCGGTGCTTATAGGGTATCAAACTTTCCTGACTTCAACATTATGACGAATTGCTTTATAAATTGCCTAAAAATTTATAAATTGTCTGAGCTGCTATTTATTGAAGTGTTTAGGAGTCATACATGCTACAAGGATTGAAGGACTTGCCCGAGTTATGGAGTGGGGAACAGTACGAAGAGGAATATGACCTATATGCTGAAGAAGTGAAATTTTGTACTAGAGCAACGTGTTTTTGGAATGTGGTTCATATGTGAAGTTTTAAAGAAAAACACATGTACATTTCTTACAAACAAGTTTTTGTGATTTTATGCTTATGCTGCGATATATTCTTCCTAAAAGGTTGGTGCGTTCAAGGCGGAAAGGCGCAGTCAGCTAAGCTGTTGGACAGCGTTGTTTCTATGCTCCAAGTACATGGGTTTCTACGGGTTCAGTACATCGTTGAACCAAGTGGGTAGGACGTAACAGTACGGTACGGTATGTAATGCATACCACCTTGGTTCATATGTTGCTTTTATAGATGCTTCAACAACTATTAAATACAATCCTATGGCCGAGTGGATAACACTCACGACTTGGGTCCAAGAGGTCTTCGGTTCGATTCCCGGTCGAGGCACTTTATTTCATCGGATAAAGTGAAATATTAAATGGTTCCCTTTCCCTATACCTTATGTCTTCCCGGCGAGATTCCTATTCCTATATTCGAAATTGTGTAGCTTCGGCAGCATGAGCTCGAATATCTGGGATAGGAAACCGAGCAGGGGAGTTGGGAAGGGGCGAGGCTCTCAATTTTCGACGATTTTTGAAGACCCCCTTGATACAACATTATTCCTTATGGAAAAAAGCCCTGAAAACGCTTTCCTAGCTCGAAAGAAGCCACGCCCACTTTTTGGCCGAATCCACCAATAGGATTCGACCTTTTTTGGTAGGCCCCACCCCTTTTAGTGGATTTTTTCAAAAATCACAGAAAAATGTCACAAATTTTCGCTTTTATTTCTAAAATTACAAACCGTACAACAAAAAGGACTTTTTTGGAAACTAGATTTTATGGGGAATATTTTGGGTACAGTGGAAGCAAATAAGGAATTCGTGGGGGAAGCAAAACGTCTCGTTTGCATAATTTTCGAGTCTAATTTTTTTAGCTAAGGAAAGTCACAGAACACAAATTCCGACAGATTCGGAAAAACGAGAACTATAACAATATTTGGGAGGGATACATTTAAAAAGAAAATAACAAAACAACGTTGGCGCTTGCTGGAGCAACGATGTGTCTCTCACCTCGTTGACACTCAGTTAATCCCTCCACACGGTTCCATAAATTATAGCCACAGTGCTAAACACCCCTGATGTCGCTGCAACTCCAGCGTCTCCTTGGAAAGGGCTTACGAATCCTGCGAACGAACTTCGGCAGATTTCGAAATACCGAGTGGTTTTATCCAGCCGCGTAAAGAAAAGATACAAAAACATTAAAGTGTAAGTAATGTACAAAAGTGGAGATTAAAGAAATTAGTTTATTATTAAAAAACTAAAAGAATAGCACTGTTTTCTTAGATTTGCTTGATTGTGGGTCCCCCCTTAGGCTATTACCTGCTCAAAGCAGTGTTCCAGAACTACTTTTTTTTCGGAACTTAGTTCGTTATCGTTTATTCATCAACTTTTGTCGTTCAGTTCCGTGCGAATTCTACGAAAAATTGTTTAGGATCGGGTATCAGAGTTCCGATCAAATAAGTTCCGATCAAAGGTCCAATTCAAAAGTTCCAATCTTCCAAAGTTCCAAGATCCAAAGTTCCGGTCAAAGATCTGATCTAGTTCCCATCACAGTTCTGATCCAAGATCAGTTCATAGTTTCGATCCCTTATCCGGTCAAAGATCCGACAATTTTATGGAAAACAATGGTAAAAAATTAGAACAGAGCAGAAAAGTTTCAAACTGATTTGAAAGGTAAATTTCCCGAAAATTCACACGGCGAAGGTTCACACGGCGATGATCTCGTGGCACAGGATTGAGTGTCTTCTTCGCCTTCACTTGGACTTCACCTTCATTTGGAGAAAACTATAGAATAAAAGAGAAAAACCAGTATCATGTAACTAACAGGACAATCAAAGCATATATCAATTGGCGCCCGGATTGGCTTAGCTTGAGTTTGATAGCCTACCAAAAACTAGTACAGAGGAACGAACCAACAGAAGTAAGTAAAATACGCAAAACATTTACCTCTCTAAAATAAACGATTCGAAAGTGTGTCCGTTTTTGCCGTTTACGGACACAACAGAGGAGAATAGACGAATAATTTTCGCAGAAGTCGGCCAAGTTCACTGCTTCCCCCTTCGCTTAGCGGTATTGTACGACCAAAAAATCTTCAAAAAGTTTCCGCCACCACCAACTCCCCTCTTTTGCGGTACCGGTATAGGAAGGTCATAAAAACCGAAAAAAAAAAATCCGACAAACTTCCAAACTAGCGGTAAAATTTAGCTACTAAAATACTTCAAACCAATTTATTTGTTCGAACCATTTTACCAACATTTCAAACAAAAAAGTAAAGCTTGACATGAAATGAACTATTGAGTTAGGGAAAGAAACTAGGAAGCCACTTTGAAATGGGAAAAAATGTTCTTACCTTGACCGAGCGAATTCTTGGATTCCCCCCAAGAAACAGCAACTATCAGGATCCTCAGGATCGAAGACGGAGCACAAAGGGACCCAAAAGGAGTGAAAGCCTTTAACAGGGACGGAAGTTTAGTATCTAAAATTACCCATATTTAATTCACTAGAAAAGACGTAAATCAGCCAGATATTTCCACAGACGAAATTTCTACCCCTGACTGGCTGCGTCTTTGCGTTCTTCTATCGAGGGTTCCCACAACCCAACTGACCCGAGAAAAGCTTCGTTTTTTAGACTAAAGACCAAACGAATGGCAACAACGAAGACTGGTCTCCTCACAGAAAGTTAAGTTGCAGCAAATCCTTACCCGACACAACGTAACTCCTGGCGTACCTGTTCCTTCTGGTTCTCCTGATTCCTACAGAAGGTTAATTAGCTACCTTCACGTAGTCGAGTACCAGCTTAGCAGATTAAAGGCAAGGTTCTTTTATAGAAGGTTAGCTCAAAAGGGGATTAAAGGGTATTAATCCTTTTCACCCGCAACGTCACAGTTCTGCAGCCA
>JAGJRP010001403.1:0-16089 GCA_022832235.1 Lepidurus couesii
TGTAAAAATATAGGAACCTTCCGCGGCGCCCCTGCGAGCTCAACGCGGCGCACCAGGGCGCCGCGGCGCACCGTTTGAGAACCCCTGCTATATAGACTATATTGGAATTGGAACCACCTGGCGCTAGTGTTCCCCCCAAAGTGCAAGGGGAAAAATAGTGGTCAGGAAATTCGGAACGGCCCTTTAGGCGATCCGACCTGCTTTCACGTAAATGACCGTCGTATGTGACGGTGTTCCTTCCAAAATGCAAGAATAAATGCTCCTCAGTGAGTTTTCCTTCCGAAGTGGAAGGATAAATGCTCCTCAGTGAGAATCAGTAGAGACTCAGTAGCACTTTTGGAGGAGAAGTGGTTCCTCCGCGTAGGCTCCTGGATTTGCTGTTCACCTCCAAAGTGCAATGGAAATAATAAAAATAATGAAAATGAATTGAAATTGAATATATTGACTATAAAATATATTGATCTAACCTAACCTATCCTAACCTAACCTTACCTAACTTAACCTAACCTAACATACCTAACATAACCTAACGTATCCTAACCTAACTTAACGTTACCTAACCTAACTTAACCTAACCTAACTTTACCTAACCTAACTTAACCTAACCTAACCTTACCTAACCTAACGTAACCTAACCTAACCGGACCGGATTTCATACATTCCAAATCGACAGTATGTGCGCGGTGGACAAGGTTGCACGCGGTCTAAAGCCGGTTCCGCGATCTCAAATGAGAAAAAAAAAAGAATTGCCCTGGATGAGTATCGAAGACTTTCCTCCATGGTGAAAATTTGTGCCTTTTTCTCCGAAGAACAACTCTCTTGGGAGCTGCTCTCCTGAGCTCCTCTTCCTCCAAAGTGCCACTCTCCTGGAGCCCCTGTGAAGAGCTACGGCGGTTCCACGAGCCCAAATGAAAAAAATAATAAAAAGAATTGCCCATGGCGAGCATCGAACACTCTCCTACACCAAGTGCAAATATATGCCTTTACCCGCTACACCACTTCCAGTATACGTGATATGACCCTGGAAAGTAAAAAATCACTATCCCTTCAGAGAAGCTTCAGAGAAACTCCCAGGAGAGTTGCACTTTGGAGGGAACAAGTAGCGCCAAGGTGGTACCAATACAAACACTGAAAGAATAACATAAACATGTGCGTTTCGTGACGAAACTTGTATCCCGTTTCTTGGTACGTCTAGTATATTTCTGTATAGTATTAATTATGTATTGTCATTCACACTAAGTACAAAAGCACACATGTATCGATAGTTATTGAAAAATTCTCCAAAATGTTTGGTGCATGATGCTCGTCATTACAACAATAGCCATGAAGGGAAACTCAATAGAGCCATAGCTCAACCCATGTCTAACGCTTCCAGACGCTAAACTCTGCTGCTTAGGCGTCTCTACCCCATTATCCAAGCTAGGTAGCCATGGCTCTGTGAAGGGTCTACCTTGTTGTGACGACCAAGTCGAAAACCACGTCGTGACCGGCGGTCTGAAATCAGGTCTATCCGTCGTCGGCCACGGCCTGTCAATCGGCCCCAATAGTGGCCCATCTATAGGTCTCCCTTCCGGTCTTAACGCGTTGTTCGGCGGTGGAATTATTGGTATCGGCCCGCTTGCCGCATTGGGAACAAACCCACCTGAACCAGGACAGTCCCCAGAGTTTGGTCTAGAAACCGGAAATTATTAAACACTTACTTTTTAAGTGGTATGTTCTCTGAGGTTTGTTTACGTGTAATTTTCGCATTGCCGGAGGAGGAATCCTAAGGCTTTTCCAAACATTTGTCTCGCGAATTGAACCGCAGGGCCGTTAGCGCCCATATCGCAATGTCGCGCAGTCGCAGTGAGCATGCATTCCCGGAACGCGTGATGACCGCTAAATAATTGTTATAATTGTTTAGCTTTCAGTTGGAAATTTTTGTTAAATTGTTTTGGGAGGAATTTTGACGTTTTCTAATTTTACCAGCAAATTTGAGTGCTGGAAATAGATATTGCGGATACTTGATCGACCAAGTATTGCAACTGACGTGAGCATTTGTTGGAATCCGAGGCCATCGCTTTAATGCACGAAGCATGACGCAAATAATCTAACAAAAAAAGAAAAGTTAAGACACACTTGGTCGCTTAAATTTATATCTAACACAACATTTTAAAAAGTAGTTTTAAAAATGTTCAGTTTAGTAGATAAAAAATTTCATTTTTAAGTCTCCCGTATACTTTAGCTCGGTATAGGTGGTTAGCATAGGCAATTTCAAACAACTTTTCCTTAAGACCAGCACATTTCGTCATGAAAAAATTCTTTCGACACACATTTTTTCCTAATGCTAAATAAATTAATAGCATGCAAATTAAGTTTGCTGTTATGTGAAAAGTTGTACTTTTCAAAATCAAAACAACCATAACAAACATCAGTGCCATCTATGACTGTTCCGCATCAATAAACTAATGTTATACGGTAGCCTTCAAAATTTTTATTCGAAAAAATATTGCCGTGTTGCTGAAAATGGGTTTTGGAAGCAAAAGTTACATTGCAAAATTACCTGTTTGATAGGTGGGATTGGTGCACATTTGGTTCACGGTCTGTACTGCTTCGTCTACCGCTCGGTTAAATTCTGTGCGGCGTGATTCCGGCAGGCAGTTTCCGATAAATCGCTTCACGCAATCCACAAAAGTCGTCCATCTTCTGCAGACAGTGTTGATGTCTTCGGTCGTGGCGGGGAACACAAACTTGGGGTCACGAAGCAACGGTTCGGCAATTAGCACGCAACGCTGCAGTTCATCTTTAGGGCACTCGGCGGCAGTCGCGGTCGACTGCTGCGATTTCACCACTTGGAATCCCCTTAACAGAAGTACGAGACCTGCAAACACAGACACAGAAGGTAACAAGAAAGTTTACGTATACAAAATTTGGCTTAACAATGGTCATTAAAAAAAACTCCCAAGTTCTAGAGCTGATGGATGGAATATGAGAATGAAGGGGCGTGTCCTGTCATTACTCAACATGCTTTCGAGTTATATGGCGCGTGCTTCCCGCCCAAAAGCTACCTTTCGAGAGTTTTCTTGCGTGCTTGGCCGATCAACTTATAACACGCAAGAAACTCATCCTTTTCTCTTCTTTCACGGGGACAAAAGTGGCTGCGGCTCTGTGCCTTATTGTTTAGGGGGTATTGTTGTCGACAGCCCATCAAAACATGAGTTCAAGAAAAAAACAGAAGTAATGAAGCACGATTGCTGATGCCGATTGCCCTATTAACCCAACGGTTGCACATGCTGGTACCACCACATTGTTATTAAAGTCAACTTACCCAAGATCAACGTAGTCCAATTCATGGTAGTAAACTTTCAAAGATTATCTCACCACGCAACTGGGGGGTAAATTGCACTTATGAATTGTTAGGATCAGAACATTGGAATGAATCAAACCAGGCCTTCATATCGGAACTAGGGCTAAAGGGGAACTGATTTGGCGGGCTTAAAAGCACCTGGCTAAGGGGATATAGCAAGGAAGAATCGAAACAGAAAGGGAAACGCAACGAGGACGCTGAACGAACGAACGTCGGTAACGCCCCGGTTTTCGTTCCGCTGTGCTACCTGCCCATGCAGTGCGTTATAGCCTTATAGGTCGCGTGGTACAACTGAAACGCGTCAAGCGCGATGCGCATTTTGAGAAATCTAATTCGATTTGGTTGACACGTCTGCGTCATCTCTGAGTCAAATATTTCTTCGGCTTGCCTAAAATTTTTGGCGGAAAGCTATTAGTTTCGCCACGTAACTGTCTGAGCTATGTTCAGGGTGTTTTGGATGATTCCTGCGGGGAACATTAGAAGGCAATCGCATAGCTTTATTAGCTTATAGCATTAAATTTTGTGTGTAGTTTTGAAGACAATTCACTTTTCAAGTGAATTCACAATGTTAAAGAGCTTCGAGAGGCTTTACAAAGGGAAATAGGAAACTTTTACGTGGATTATACTAAGGAATGTCAAACATTTAACTCGGAATGGATTTAATATATGGGATTTAGGGAGTGTTCGTGTTAATCTGTTCCGATTTGGTTTAACGTTTAAGTTTAGTTCTTTATAAAATAAATGTAATATAATTTAATCGTTTTCCATAGAAATTAAACTTATTTTTGATAAACATTAAATTTATTTTCAATACAATGAAACTGCTGAGATCTCGATGAATATCATTGAGATTAGAAACTAGGTTTGAAAACAGACTCTAGGAAATAGGTTTTGATAGTTTGTTATATAGTAATAGGTGAAAATGTTGAAAAAGTATTACATGTTGAAGAAGGGGTAGTTTGTTGAATTGCTTGAATGGAAAGGGTTTGTCGTGGGCTTGTGGTTCTACAATGGTATAAATACAAAAGTTTTGAATCTAAGGGGAAATGCATTAAAGGCGGACGTCCGGTTTGGTGTTTCCACTAGTGAGTATAATAGGATGAATAAGTCTCAATCTGTGCAAACAATCGAGGTCAGGTGGAGGAAAATATAGGTGAACTGGACGGGCAAAAATGCGCATAGAACCCAAAATCTATTTGTTGCCATTCCAGGAAGGGCGCAGGTTCGCGTTACGCTCCACTACTACTGCTGTTTTTGTTATATTTTTTTCAGCTGTTACTTTCGTGCTTTCGAAATATATCTAGAAGGTTGTTGTTCTCGAAGTAACTGTAGGCTGGGTTGATTTTTAATGGTTTTTGTTTCATTTCATTTTTCTAGGTGATGGACACCAAAAGCAACGAGAAATCCGCGCTGGCGCCTAGCAAGAGTACGGTGTATGTGGGAAACTTACCGTATGCCTTGACCAACAATGATTTACACAAGATTTTCGAGAAGTTTGGACAAGTTGTAAAGTAAATTATTTGATTTATCCGAGAATGTATGGGTTTAAATTTGGTTAATAGGGTGACGGTAGTAAAAGATCGAGAAACTCGTAAAAGCAAAGGTGTAGCTTTCGTTTTGTTTTTGAAGAAGGAAGATGCACTGAAATGTGTCGAGGGTCTTAATAATCAAGAAGTATGACCTTTTAAATAATCCACGGTACGTTCTGCTTTCTAAGCTTGGTTTTCTATTTACTTTAGATGTTTGGGCGAACGTTGAAAGCGAATGTTGCTAAAGATAATGGACGAGCTGTGGAGTTTATTCGGAAGAAGGTATATAAAGATAAAAGCCGATGCTACGAATGTGGCGAAGAAGGCCACTTGAGCTTCAAATGTCCGAAAAACGCATTGGGTGAAAGAGAACCTCCCCCTAAGAAAGAAAGAAAGGTAAAGAAAAGCGAAAAGGATAATTTGACTGCAGATGGAGATGCTAGCGAAGACGAAGAAGCAGCGGAAGAAATGGAAGACTCGTTGAGTTCTGCGATCCGCTTTGAAGTAAGGTTTCCGTCTTCTGTACGTATACGTTTCTTTTCTAATTCTTGAATTTTTGCTCTTTAATTATTAGGCTGAGTTAGCTGAAAAGCGGCATGGCGATGAGGAGCCATCTGAAAATCCTAAACGTCTTAAATTCCAGAAAGATTCGTATTTTAGTGACGAGGAGGAAATTGTAGACTAACTCTTCTGATATCTAAGAATAATTTTCTTTTACTAAGAAAAAAAAAATAGCCACCGTGATAGTGTCATGCAAATTGTAGAAGCAGAACACATTGAAGCATCTGAATTTGATTGCGTAGAGTGATTCATTTGAGCAGTAGTACATAAATTCCTCGTTAGAGGCGCTTTTCTTTTTATTATTGTTTTGGGGTTTTTTATATTGACATTTCTGGGAACCTGTTGCATGCGAATTGCAATATATTGCAATATATCTTGTTTCAGTAATGGCAACAGGAAACAGTGCACAATCTTCAGAAAGTAGACAAATCTATATTTATGACTTACCTTATGCACCTCGCCAGAAACTTTGCGAAATCCTCGATTTTGGATCTGCCACACATGGATCAGGAGCAGCTTGGGAAGAATTAGGTAAACCTAAACGATTCGTATTCGATTCACTTTGTATGGATAATTGGGATCATCACTCATCGAAATATTATAGGAGGCGTGCATATGCATTACGATGTCTTGACGCTGAAAAGGCTGGCACGAGAAAATCGTCCTACTGATGCTTTATTAGAGAAATGGGGACTGGAAAATCACACCGTTTTTGAGTTGTACTTGTTGTTGTACAAAATGCGTCACTTCAGAGCGATGGAAGTGCTTAAAATTTACGGTAAACTTCAACTAGTACTACCGTACAATATATAAGTATTCGATTAGAATCAATAGATTAATTCGCATTTTTGTCTTTCAATTCCAGTGGACCCGGAGTACCATTACCTACTCACAGACAGCACACCTAACCTGGCGAAGCTCAGAAATCAGTCAAGTCGATCTAAAGTCCCTGCTGAAGCCTCAAGTTGTATTGTACCAAATCGCGGTTCAAATTCGAGGCCAGAAACTGTTTTGCCACGGCCTAGAGCCACAGACAACCATCCCCAACCTTCCGCAAGTCAGATGACAACAGCTCTTACACATATGGTAAACTTATTCAGTTCACATTCAGTTGTCTAATTTTGATAAATTTCGGGTAAATTTCAGTCTTTGGAAGAGAAGACAGATCCATGTAACTTCAACCGGAGCCAGCCCGAGCGTTCTCTGCCATCAAAAGTCTGCGCATTTCCGTCCAATCTTCGTCCCGAATCTGTCCGAATGAGTGTAAATACCAACGGCGTTGTCCGTAATGAAAACGTGAGCAAAAGTGATAACTTGCAAGTCCCTCGGCCTCCCTCTGCTGACGATTTTCGCACCCAAGCCAGTCCTCAGCACAGTCCCCGTTGGGATCGGGGTACAAAATCATAAATTTCTCCTTTCAATAAATTGCAATACCCCTTTTTAATGCATGTAAAGATTCCAATATGCCTCACATACCAGAGTTGGATCCCAATGAGCTCTTGGAAGCCACAAGAAATTGGGACAAAATTCTCATCTTGGGGCGAGGAGGATTTGGAACGGTTTATAAAGGAATCTGGAAACACACCGAAGTGGCCATTAAACGAATCGAACAGGTAAGTTTTTTCTGCAACATTCCCTGCTAAAAATACATGCTTTTTTCGTAGCGAACCGGTGATCCTGCAGGCCTTTTTCCAGCCTCCTTATCGCAATCTTTGGGTGAATTGAAAATCCTGAATGCTTACCGCCACGACAATATTCTGCCCTTATATGGCTATTGTTTCACTGGCGAACATCCCTGTTTGGTTTACCAATATATGCCCAATGGATCTCTCGAAGACAGACTTCTCTGTCGAGAAGTGTGTTTGTTTTTTATTTAAAATCCCTTAAAAACTACCTATCCATATTATCAAATTAATTACTTCGATATTTAAGTTTATTACCTCTTAAATTAGTTTATTTTTTTTCTGTAGCGTTCACCACCATTAGGTTGGGCAGTTCGCCTAAATATCGCCCGGGGCACTGCCCGGGGTCTGCAATTCCTGCATACGATGGACAAGCCTCTCATTCACGGTGACATTAAAAGGTAAACGTGCTTATTTTCCTGGAGCGAAAGGAGACCAATTAAAAACAAAAACTGATTTTTTTATGAATTCAACCGTTTATTGTTTCTAGTGCGAATATTTTACTGGATAAGAATCTAGAGCCCAAGATTGGCGACTTCGGATTGGCTCGTGAGGGGCCCCAGACGCAGTATACTTCCATCAAAGTTAGCCGAGTGCACGGAACACGGCCGTATTTGCCTAACGAATACTTGCGAAGTAGAAAAATCTCGCCGAAAGTAGACACCTATAGTTTTGGCATCGTAAGTTAGACAAAATATTTATAGTAATTTAAAAAAAAAAGCTAATTCGGGATCTTTTCAGGTCATTTTCGAGCTATGCACCGGCCTGCGAGCTTATGATGACTCGAGATCTGACCCATACTTGGTAATTTGACTATTTTTGTATTTTTGGGGAATTAATTGCAATGGTTTGTTAGCGAGACTTTGTCGACAGCTGCGAAACGGAAATGTTGCACCAAATTGCGGACCGTAAAGCGGGGCCTGATAGTGGGGCCGTGTTTTGGGACCTTGTGCACCTGGGAAAATCCTGTTCCTGTAATTCTGCCAAGGACAGACCAGATATGGTTCACGTTTTACATAATATCGAGGCCATGTCCCAACCGCCGACGATGAGAGATCCTCTTCCAGGCCCCGCCTTCTCTGGAGCACCAGCGCAAGCGGAAAATGATCCAACCCTTCCCAATCCAGCATTTCTGCAATTAAGGGCTTGGGTGGGTACTGCATACCCAACTTACGTCTCGAACAATTGTGTCGAAATTCAGAATATAGATTTTTATTTTAAAAAAATGTGAATTTTTTAGGAATGGAGGGAAGTCTCGGGGTCTGATCTACCATTATTGACCAAGCTTTATGCCTCGCCTACATCGCCTCAGCCGCCCCATGACAGCATGCGCAGTGTGGCTTCTGGAGAGTTGCCTGCCGTTTTATTTGATAAGACGAATACAGAGAGTGAAGAGGATTTGCACGGGGCACCCTGGGAACGCGAACAACCTTTGAAAACTGCCTTGAAATATTAGTGAGTGAATGGATGTCCTAATTCTGCGCCTTTTACAATGAGACATTCTTTTGAAAACTTTAAATAATTTAGGGTGGATGTTGTCATATAGAAAAATGGGTTAATAAAATATTGTGTGTTAAGGCTCCCGTATACCTTTAGCTCGTTATAGGCCGTTAATTGGGGAATTTCCGAACAATTTTTCTTTAAAACTGTTCTTCGGCATATCTTCTTTTAGAGGAAATGTCATGCTATAATTCAAGTAGTAAAAGTGCCACTAATGAACTAGTGCTGTGCTACTGTTGGATTCCAAAATTTATAGGCCATAAATACAAAATTGTAGAAATACGTACACAATTATATGAAATATACGAAAAGGGATACGAAATTAAAGATGTATTACGTAAGAATTCTATATTACAATAAAATGTTGTACCATTTACTACAATTGTGCAGAGGAAATCAGTTCCGCTCATTGTAAAGTCACCGCTCTCGTTTCGCAATAAGTCTTGAAAAACGCGCCGAGTCAAACAAGCGAGAATGAAAGCAGTGGTGTGGTCCCCGTTGCACTAACCCAATTTTCACTGGGTTTTGTTGTGACGTCACAGGGCAAAAAACTGAGTTCCTGGTGCCACACTCAAACGCCACTCCGTGTTCCCAGTTGAAAACGCTATTAGTACGGCCCCCGGGTTGATGCTTGCGTAGTATCGTGGCCCTCAGTGGGTCAGAAGTTGGACAGCCCTGAGCTAAGGTATACGGGATGAGAATACTTTTCATGAGAATAGTTTGTGCATTTAAATCTCTTTCGAGGTGTACGGATTATTTTCATTCATTATATAAAAAGAGAAAAAAATATATAGATAGTTGCTTTTAAGAACAGGGTCACGCTTCTTTATTTTCATCTGCCCTGGAAAAACTCAACGAAACACAAACCTGGTTATTTATTTTATATTATGTATTTACTTTGGTAGTTGTTCATTTTGAGATAAAATATGTTTATTGCGAATTGGCACAATTAATCAAGTCTTTGCGCTTCTCTGTTTGCTCGCTCTTCTTTTTTTGTCTCCCTTTACTTAAATCTACTTTCCGTCTTGATTATTTTTAGTCTTGTAGCCAACCCAACCAATTAGTTCGTACAAATCCACGCCAGTCTTTGCCAAGGGTCAATGGGGACAGAAAGTAGCGCGAGAAGAAAGAGAGGCTTTGGTAAAAAGGCGGTAAGGTTTAATATTGATACCACGGCTGGCGACGAACCCAACGTAAGCGTATGCCAGCATCAGTACGAATCTTGATAGATGCAGCTTCCGCTGCACGCACCGTTTCCTTCACCGACTGCATCAAGTTTTGTGCGTTACCCACCAACATATCTGTCGCTTCTTGATCTTCTTCCGTGCCTTGAGCTCCCAACATGGTTGCTTTCACCGTTGATAAAATCTTCAGTTGCGTTCCAATCGTAGGAATGCGTTCACACACTTGCAACAGTGTCTAAAGAACACCAAAATACAACAATTAATTTTCTATAATTTTTTCTTAATACAAAATAAATGTACCGTGCGCATGCGCTTATCAGTGCATTGACGAGCGAGTTCTTTGGCAAGACGAGTCACTTCCTCGGAAGCTTCAGCGATAGCTTTGGCCACAGCAATCAAGTCCTTCTTGGAACCGCCTTCTCCACGAACTAGTTGTGCCAAACGACCCATCAACAGAGCCATACGCTTAGCGGCAGCAATAATCTCGTTGTCCCGTGAAGACCATTGACGCACTTCTTGATGCAAACCGTGCGCAGCCATCTATACATAATAAATAAATAAATTTGCGTAGAATTAAATCGATAATTCCATTTAAATTTAAGAACGAACATAACTAAATCGGGGTAAAATTCCCTTGATCCACAATGTAAGCAACTGTGGCCATATTACGTTTATAAATGTAAAGATTTAGATACATGATTTAAGTTACGAAAATTTTAAATACATCAGATATCTTAATTTTTGATGTAGCGTTTTAAGATATTTTTATTAAGATATTTAAAAAATTCAATTGTGCTGCTACATTTATTTAAAATTTATGTTTCAAGTTGCATAATTCTCATGATATAGGTGTATGACAGCGGTGTCATCTTTTGACAAAAAGATCCACTACTTGAACTACACCGTGGACTTAAATGTAGCAAAATAACATCACATACTACGGACATAAGAATACATATTCTAGAGAAATATATAAACACGTAAATTATAAGCGTTATTACCATGATTGGCTGATTGGACTGAGGAGCGTGCAAGAACATGTCATCTTCGTCATCAGTCTCTGGGGGAGGAGGCCTGGGAGGGGCGTGTTCTCCTCCAGGCAAGGGTGGCCTGGGCGGAGCCGTTTCTGTAAAAATAAATTCAGGAAAATTTTAAAACGAAATCATAATATCTTTGAACCAAAATCCATGCGTTGGCACACATTCTTGGGTGAGGCATAACCGTAGGAATGTAACACTACCTGTGACGTCACACGCCCAGGTGGGAGAGGCAGCTTGCATGAAACATATTTCTTTTTTTAGAAAAAGAAAATCCAAAATCGTAGAAACGGGTCAAAAACAAAGACAAAACATGCGTCTTTATCTGACAATTACCAACCAATTTCTACCTGATGACCCAATGCAAATTAGGGGCGGTGGAGTGAAAGTCAGAGTCGTTGGGATTGACGGAGGAGGAGGAGGCGGGGCAGACATCACTGTGATTAACGTTATATTTAATTAAACTAATATTAACCGACTATTGACGAATTACACATGAATTACACAAGAAATATAAACATGATTTTTTAAATTAAAGTTTCTTACCGTTGATGTGGAGTCCTTGCATGCAAGGCGGTTCAGGCAGATCCGGCCCCGCTACAGCGACGCGAACTTGTCCCACAGCGCTCAATAACTAGAAAACGATTTTTTTTTACTTATTTCAATTTTTTTTTTTTTTTACTTATTATCAGCATAATTTCAGCATGTTTAGAAATTTTTCTCTAACGAAGTTTCGAAATGAAAAATCCACTTACGGCACGATTTGCGTCTCTCCATTGCTGTGCACTTTTGGCATCCCGCATGTTCATAGCGACGCCCTTGGCCGTTTGCACCATCGGAGTCACGCCTGCGCAATACGAAATTTCATTTATTGAATGCCCTAGGTATTTCCTAAGGCAGAAATAATATAAAATAGATAGCAGAAAGTAATAGAAAATAACAAAAAACTAATAGAAAATCATAAAAAAATCATAGAAAATCATAAAAAAAATTATAGAAAATAATAGAGCCCTAACGCAGAAAATAATAGAAATTTGTACTGTTCTGGAGGCCTTCGGAGGCATAATTGACTCGGGCGATGAAGGAAGGTTCTTCGGAGTTGTCAGCTTCTTGTTTGGCAACCATAAGTACGCGATTGGCTAAACGCGCAATGTGGGAGGTGTGGTCCACCATGCGTTGAGCCTGCCCGGCCACAATTGCGTCTTCACAGGACGCAGTGTATTTGCGCATCAGCTCCTCTGTAAATTAACCAAAGTATTCAAATGAATTAAAATTTGAATTCAAAAAATGAAATTCTTACCTGACTGGCGAATGAAGTCAGCAGAATTGGTGACCTCATCACACAAAGAGCGCACATGTTGGACCGTTTCCGCGTATTGTCTACGCAGATTCTCAAAGTGCTCGTCAGCGGCTTTGTTGCCTGGATACGCCATACGGATGCGACCAGCGTTGATTAACTGCGGTGTCAAGCTCTCCACTTGCCCTGCGGCAGTTATCAAGGCTTCGGCGAGCTTTTTATTGCCTCCGCTTCCCCCCGCGGCCACCATACGCGCGGTTTGCGATGCGCGACCAGAGAAATTCTGCAAATGGTCAGCCTTGTCCTGGAAATTCTGTTCCCTTCCCGGAGTTCCTAAGAACCAAACCCGATATTTTTCGAAATTTTTTCAAATTTATAGAAATTTTTTCAACATTTTTCGAAACTTTTCCAAAATTTTTATTTTTTTAAAACTTGTAGAAAATTTTTCAAATTTGTGAGAAAGTCTGTAGAATTTTTTTGAAAAATTTTGGAGTATTGTGAGAAAACTTTCGAAATTTTGAGAAAACTTTTCAAAACTTTGAGAACATTTGTTAAAATTTTGAACTTTCTTGAGTTCCCAATAACGAATATTAAGAAATGCAGCTTTCTTTACCTTCTGCGGCAAGTACAGCGTCCGTAAACTGCTTCAGTGGAGTAGTGATATCCACCAAATCCTCGACTACCCGATCTACTAGTGCGTTTTGGATCTTTTTCTTCAATTCGTCCAGTTTTTGTGACAATAACCTGCATAGCCCAATGTAAAATATTATTTCTGCTATTACATTTTCGTTTAAAAGGTATTATAAACGTTACTTGGCAACAGCCTGGGCCTGAGGAGAATTGCCTTGTCCTGAACGACACAAATCTCCCAACTGCCTGGACAACGAGTCCACTTGGCTGCATAAGCTCAATATTTCCGCTCGCTGCTCGCCTTGTAAGCCTTGCGCCACTTTTTTGCCTTCCTCCACGATAAGCGTGATGGCTTGCTGGCCCAAACCACGGTCGTCCACGCTTGGATTGGCCAACCAGCGCCGAGCTTGCTCCAAACGTCCAGCTACGGTGTGGGCTGGCTGTTGAACGCCACTCCTTTCCACGTTGTAGACAGCTTGACCCACTGCTCGCTTCAAATCCCCCAGTTTATTGCGAATTCCGCGCGCCAAACTTTCCGCCTATACGTTAAAAAAGACACAAACGTTAAACAAGATAAACAAAATGCACTATTCAGTAAATCAAGTACTTGAGGCGTAGCTCCTTGGCCGTTTTGGCGCAATTCACACAGACCGTCGGTTAAGGCTGTAATTTCGCCGCACAATTTGCGAATTTGGTCCTGATCTTGTGGTAAGGAACGCTCTGCCACACGCAGGGATTGCTCCAAAATTTGGCGCAAGGATTTCTCTCCAATTCCACCACGGAGAGCTAAAGGATCCTGAAAAGTTGCAAAAAAGGCAAAAAAGTGAAAAATTTAACGCTTAAGTAGATTCAGAAGACTCATTGTTACTTCTAGCCAGTCGTGGGCGGCTTGGAATTTGCTTTCAATGGCATTTTGGGCTTTTCGAATGACGGTTAAGTTGTCTGCGTCCCACTCGTCCTCGTCGTAAGTAGTTAACTGCAAAACGCGAATGATTTCGTTAATTTCGTCGGTCATACGGCCAGCTAAATAGTTGCGATTCTCTGCAGCCTCATCCGCACCTTTGCCATCTGTAACAAAACAAATTCCATGAGTGTCTTCAACGTTATTCTACACAATTCTCAAAACTATAGAATTTATCACCTTGGGAGATGATTTGGATGAAGATTTTCATGCTGCAAATCAAAATCGGCGCCAAAGTTTTGACCTGCTCCAAGCAACGGATCAGAATTTCGCGGTGAACTTGATGGGTCAATTCCTTTTCACGTGCGTCAACTTCTCGAGAGACCTAAATCGAAAGATACGAAGGTTGTTAATTAAAATACTTAAAAAATAAAATAAAAAGACTAGAAAAATACGTAGAAATACTAAAAAAAATACTTAGAAATACTAGAAGATGCTTGAAATACTAGAAGATACTTAGAAATACTAGAAAATACTTAGAATACTAGAAAATACTTTAAAATATTAGAAGAATACGAGAGATTCTTACTCGAGTTAAGCAGGGACTTAAATCTTTGACGAATTGGACCAAATCTTCCATATTTTCAATGACTTCAGCGACAGCCAAGTAATCCAGGACTTTCTTGCATTCGCGAATGATTTTGCGTACTTCAGATTCATCGAAACATAACAATAAGGCCGAGGTGCCCTGCAAAATCCCTCGGGCGCCTTCGATCAATTTTTTCCGGGCGGGGCCCGAGAATGGGTCGGCTTTCAAAAGGACAGAAGCTTCTTCCAATAGTTTGGACGCCGTTTCCACGCGGTGTAAGGCTGCCGGCATGTCTTGTTTAAGGATGGCGTCATCACTGCTTTGAATGGTATCTCGGCCCACCTAAAAAAATTTAATTAATCGTCTATTTCAATTTAGAAAGTTTTTTATTTTACTCGAACGAGGTTGGCCACAGCTTTGCTAACCGCTTGAACCGGACGTTCCAGATCCGGCATGGCATTGCCATCTTCCGCTTCTTCATGGAGAATCACCAAACGCGAAACCTATAAGCATGGAAACATAATTAAGGAAAAATTATGACTACATGAAAAATGGAAAACTCTTCAAGAACTCAACAAGAGTCCCTCGTTAGGAGGTTAGAAAGGTTTTTAATGGGTTGTGTAGGGGCACAGGAAGTTATTGGCCCCAAAAAGCAGCTGAAGTCTATTTTGGGATGAAGCTATATCTTTCCGTTTTACGAAGGGAGAGCTGAAGGACAATCCCAAACCCCTCTGACTCAGGTGAATAAACACGCATCTTATTTGTCTGGCCTGTTGCTAGCCTTAAGAAAATAGTTAAATTGTTGTTAAAAAAAAGTTTACAAGTGGTTTGTCAGCCTGCATTAGCTCACAAGCATGTGGATGATTCCTATGACGTCATTCTAAAACGAAGCCTCCGCGTTTTGGCCATAGAAGGGCATAAGCTCCTCTTCTACACTCTTCTACGCGTGGTTTTAACCGCAAGTAGATACTCATGGGCGTTGCCCTCTTTTTCCTCATTCTCGAAAAGGTTAGAGGGGGAAGCTGGGCGGAGGTCGCCGCAATGAAGCTCGTGACGTCACTACAATGAATATTTTCCCGGTGCATGTGGTTAGCTGGTTGGGAAATAACGCAATTTTGATAAGTATATGATGGTTTTCTGTACAGGATATTAAAGACCATAGACAAAGGCGAGAAAAACAACATTACCTGCTGGGCGACAGGATCTAGGATGCTTTCAATGGTTTTCGTGTGGAACACAGGCATTTTTGGACGATTTGAGATACAAACACGCGCTGTTTGGCAAACTTAAGGTGCTAAAATTACTGTAATTTGTCAAAGCACACCCACTCAGACCTGGATTTGGTTGCTTTTCACAAGAGAAAATGCACAAATACAGAAAATAAGAGTTTATTGATAGGACACGGACAACCTAGCCGCTCCTTTCCCTGGTATACAACTACGGCAGCAGCACTGCTAGGTAACTGAAAACGAACTATCCAGACAGTTCGCTCGAGGGCGTTTTCTACTCCTGGAGCTATGCCTCTCTGCGGAATTTCTACTTGTTGTGCGAAGAATTTGAATACCAGCAACCAGCTTTCCTTTTGGTCGTATTGTTTTATGCGTATTTGTGTGTACTCCTAAAATGTACCTCCTAAAATGTGTAGCTCTAGGCTTTTTTTATTAAGGTTTTGCCTTGCTATGAAATTGTATGGCATTGAAAACGCTAATATAATTTGCCGCTACAAGATGGCGTTTGGATACATTTATTTTCTTCTTCTTCTTCTTTATGTTGTTATAGACGACAGGCGAAAAGTCATCGCATCGTCGTCTGCAGCATTCCTATTAGATGTCG
>JAGJRP010001404.1:0-16085 GCA_022832235.1 Lepidurus couesii
CTTGTGAGTGTACTTGTAAGTAGACTAGTAAGTGTACTTGTAAGTATTCTTGTGAGTAGATTGCAAGTAGTATTTGTAATAATTAGTTCACGGCGTGTAAACCAATTCTGTACTTGTTTTCGTATAGAAATGGGCATGAGTAGTATGAGTGGTCCAGCTGGACCCGCCCATTGGGGTGGTCCTCCCAGCAAAGGCCCTGGAAGTCAGTGGGGTGGACCTGTACCGCCTGGCAAAGAAATGAAGCCTTCCGGGTGGGACGAACCCTCACCTCCAACTCAGAAACGCCCAGCACCAAGCGTGGACGATGGAACCGCAGTATGGGGTAACCCAACCCAGCAGCAGGGCAAAGTCTCGCACTGGAAAGAAATGCCCATGCCCAACATCGGCGGACGCGGTGGGATGCCCGGTCCTGGAGGTCCGCCTCCTGGTCGTTTCCCTCCGGGGGGACCTTCCATGAAACCAGACATGCCAATGTGGCCCCATCAATCGAGGTAAATTGCAAAACTTTCTCTGTTCTTTTTCTACTTTTAAAAAATCATGGGATGATCTATTCAATCATTTCTTTCGCTTTCTAGAATTTTTGACAATTTTCCCTTTTTTTTTTTACCTTTCGATATTTTTTTTAAAACTTTAGAATTTTCGACACTTTTTTTAACTTTTGACACTCAATCGTACGAATTGGATTTGTGATTCAACATTGTTTAATTGTTTTGAGTAGAAACGGGTCTTGGGGTGATGGATCAGAAGGAATGTGGATGGATGAAAAAAGCAGCAATCCCGGTTGGGGCGAACCTCCCCAAACGCCTACGTCCTGGGGTCCGGGACCTAAACCAAAAACGCCTACGACTCCTGGCAACTGGGGAGAACCAGAGATGGACCCGTCTTCGTGGGGTCAGCCTCCCAAACCGGTAATGTAGACTTGTAATAATGAATATAATTAAGTTTCTTCCCTTGTGTTAATTTTTGTATTCACAATACGAGTCTCTGAAACTCAATAACCGAGCCTGTGGTTGTAACAGGAAATATTTTTTGTATGGATGCTTCTTTTGGTTATGGGTTTTAAAAAACACGGACTCGATGAATGTGTGATGTTAACTTGGTTAGGTCCATTCCAAGACGCAGCCAAAAGAAATGATCTGGGGCAGCAAACAATTCCGTATCCTTGCGGAACTCGGCTACAAAAAGGAGGACGTGGAAACGTGTCTTCGAGCTACGAACATGGTTATGGAAGATGCTTTGGAGATGTTGAACGCTGGAAGAGGTGGTTTGGGCATGGAACCGTGGCGTCGTGGACCCCAGGACGACCATTCTGGGGGATACGACATGGGTGGCCATCCAGGAGGCATGCCTTACCCACCGCAGGGACGTGGAGGATATAATCCTCCCCAATCCATGCCTTATCACGGCGCTGGAACTCATTTGCTCAACAATGCACCTGCCGGCTTAGGCGGACTCGGTGGAATCAATCCTGGACCAGGCTACAAGCTAATTCCTTCTCAACAACCCCCGCCACTCCCACCTCAGAACCAGCCGCCAATGGGATTCCCAGTATGTTGTTTTTAAATTGGAAATCTTTATTAAATTTCTGTTGTTTCCATTTTACTTTATTTATTTATATAATCTGTTATGTGATCTATATTTTCTATTATTTCTTTATTTAAGTTCCTATTGAAAGTGTGTATTTGACTTGTAAATGGACAGAAATGCTAATGGAGCTTTTATTAGGGCGGCGGACGACCTAATCGAGGAGAAATGAACGTGGGAGGAGGGGGTGGCCAACCTACACAGTCTCAGTTGCGTGTTTTGGTGCAGCAGATTCAAATGGCTGTGCAAGCCGGGCATTTAAACCCACAAATTTTGAATCAACCTTTAGCGCCGCAAACGCTCTTGCTGCTCAATCAACTATTACAGAACATCAAAGTATTGCAAACGCTGAGCCAGCAGCAAGCTATGGCTCAAGCTGCTTTGGGTGGGAAAACTCCCCAAGGGCCCATGTCTGGCCAGTTGATGAGTTTGCTCCAGCAAACGGCCAAAACAAAACAACAAATATCCAACCTCCAGAACCAAATAGCGACGCAACAAGCCCTGTTTGTGAAGCAGCAGCAAAACCCTTACTTAGGCGGACAACCCCCGAGTGGTTCCCCTGGCCAAAATTCGTCTGATTTGTTTAAAGCCGGAGGTGGGATGGAGCCTGTCAATAATATTAAGGACAGCTTTAACCAACTCACGATTGATCCTCATGCTGTAAGTTTGTGTCTTATTTCTTGATTAACCTTGGTTTCTTTACGTACTAGTTGTGCTAATTTGAAAGGTTTCCCATTTTTTAACTAGTTTATTTAGTCGCGCTTTAAGAGAGTTCATTATTCGAATCGTAACTAATGAGAAAACCTTCATTAGCCAAGGTTGAAATTCGTGGCATTCGTAACTGCGTTCGTTTTAACGAAAGTTGAAGTCGAAAGTTGAAGTTCACCAAAGGCTTTCGCTTATAAACGTTCGAAATGTGTAAACTTCGAGCTTATAAGCGTTTTGTTTAGCTAGTCGACTTTGAAAGTCAACTTTCAGTTTTGGTCTCGAGTCAGGCAAGTCTACAACGAGTATTCATGTGCCCAGACGTGAACTTAACCTACTTTTAGTATATTTTAGTCGGTTTTTTAATTATTTTAATTGGAAATCAACGAGTTTTTCATCGAAGTATTAAATTCTGGGACAAGAAGCACGAGCGTAAGTTGCAAACAACCAGTGGGAGACAATTATCCCGTCAACATCTTCCTCAGCCACATCTTCAATTGTCCGGATATTACTAAAAACTGATTCAAGAAAGGGAAAAAATAACTGAAATGAACTGTAATTAAAACAGTAATTCGCTATTGAGGTCCAAACTCGAAAAACGAACAATTCGTATATTGTTTACTATCGACAAGCACCGCCCCATGGGTGGAGCAATTGTAAACTTCTGCTTATAACCGTTCGTTTTGAGACTTTCCAAGTAAACTTTCAAAGTTTACACTAAAACGAACGTTTATAAGCGTAAGTCAAAGAAGTTTGGCTGGTCTTAAGTTTTAAGTCGAACATATAAGACGGATGCAAATAACGTGATCAATCAGCATTTAATGTTCATCCTGAATTAGAAAATATAAAATCATTCGAGTCCCCCTAATATTTCAGTTGCCAAAGCACGGTGCTTTAGCGCTCTTAAATCGCCTTAAAAGCTTTTTTTATTTTCAAAAATGTATCTTCGAAAGGCAAGTTTTTTATTATTGTTTTTTTGCTTTAGCATAGCAAACTGAAGTGTACATGTGTAAGAGTTGTTGGAATCTATATTAATCCGGTTTTTCCTATTGGCATAGGGTCAATCCCAGTCGAGACTGACCCAGTGGACGATGCCTTCCATGGATAAGAAGGATATGGATCTCGGTGTAGGCGGCTTAAATGACTTTAGTAGAGCTCCAGGCACGTCCAGTGCCATGACTCCTGGTGGCAAACCACCGCTCAATTCGTCACTGTCCTCTCCCAATTTGAACCCGTTGTTGAGTCAAGGCGACGGGACTTGGTCCAGCTTGTCGCGCTCTCAATCCGAGACTGGTTGGCCAGAATCCACTGGCAACGACACTAACGATGGCAAAGAATGGTCCTCGGGAGTGTCCAATTACTCTTCCATCTCTGATCTAGTTCCCGAGTTCGAGCCCGGCAAACCTTGGAAGGTAACATCAAACCTTTCATTATTCCCTGTCCTTTCATTACTGCCTGTCCTTCGAGTGAAATGTTTCCTTGTCCTCGTGCAATGAATTCATATTTTTTGTAATTGTATTTGATTTTCTATGTCAAGCAATTAATTTCCACCCCATTTTTCCGATATCTTTATTGTTTACATCGATATATCTTTATTATTTATATCGATATATCTGTATTATTATATCGATATATCTGTATTATTTATATCGATATATTTTTATTATTTATATCGATATATCTGTATTTTATATCGATATATCTTTTCGATATCGTCATTTGTGTTCGTTTATCGTTGTGTTCCGTTTCTTGTTATTATTGTACTAATTTAGACTTTATTTCAGGGCCCACAGTTGAAAACTGTAGATGATGATCCCACGCTTACTCCAGGCCAATTTGCAATGTCTGCTCTTAAAGACCCTGATATGTTCTCGACAGGCGGAAACGCCAATAACGTCGGATCGGGCAACGGTGGAGGCGGAAATACTGCGCCTGGCGCTAAAACGTCCCCGCCTCCTGGTGGCAATGCATCCGTCTCGGAATTGCCTTTCACGCCCATGTCGCTCTCGTCCAGCACTTGGAGTTTTAATCCATCTGCTACGTCTACTAACGCCAATGCTGGTGGTACCTCAACAAGTGGTTCAGGCGGCTTTTCAAGGTAAAAAAAAAAAAAAATTTGAATACCCTTTTTGAAGCTTGAACTAGTTTAGAAAGTTTGACGCGTGATTTCTGAACACGATATATTGTTTCGTTTAGCTCGTTTAGCAAGTTTGGACCACCTAAAAGTGGCTGGGGAACAGAAGCTCCTCCTCCTAGCGGCAATAATGCTGGTGAATTATGGGGCATGGGCCCCAAACGTGGTCCTCCACCTGGTTTGACGTCCTCCGTGCCTGGTGCGAATAACAATAACGTGGGTGGCCAAGGCGGTAAAGGCCAAAACTGGGGCTCAGGTGGAGCGGGTGGTGTCGGCAGTGGAAACAATGGTGGCCAGCGATCAGGTTCTACGTCTTCCTGGGGCGGTACTGCCAGTGGTGGACCAGGTTCGGGAAGCAGCAATGCCTGGGGCCAACCAAGCACAGCTTGGCTTATGTTACGCAATCTCACTCCGCAAATTGACGGTTCAACCTTGAAGACGCTTTGCGTGCAGCATGGACCTTTGCACACCTTTCATCTCTACCTCAATCAAGGCATTGCTTTGGTTCGATACTCAACCAGCGAAGAGGCGGCCAAAGTATGTTGTCCATCTTTTCAGCTTTTTTTTTGTTACTTAATAAAGCATATCACTGAGCTTTCAACGCTTTTAAATTTCAAAACATCTTAAAATGTCAATAAAATTTCAATAAAACAGTTGAAAATTCAATAAAATGTTGAAATTTCAAAAAGTGTTGAAAATTCAAAAAGTGTTGAAATTTCAAAAAACTTGAAATTCCGGAAAATGTTGGAAACATTGGAAAATTTCGAGAAATTTAAGAAATTCTTGACAATTTTGACAATTTTCTTTAAAGTTGTTCGACTTTCTGTACATGTTTTGGTTATCTGTTGGCATGCCTATTTTCCTAGAATTTTTTCAAACCTATTTTATTAACGTTTGTGTTAATATCCGACAACAGGCACAGGCAGCATTGAACAATTGTGTGTTGAGCAACACAACCATTTTGGCCGACCTGGCTTCAGAATCCGACGTGCAACAATGGCTTCAGCAATTGGGCCATGCTGGACAACAGCAACAGCAGCAGCAACAACAACAACAGCAACAAGCCAACCAGTCTGGTGGTTCGTCATGGAGTGTGCGCGGGTCCACTCCGGGAACTTCCTCGTCATCCAGCGGTGGTCCCGTCCCCAAACAGCAAAACACCGACAGCTGGGGCGGCAGCGCTGTCGGCGTGGGTGGAGCCACTTCGCCCTTGTGGCCCTCCAACAGTGGGTCCGTGTGGTCCACCCCCGCCTTGGATCGTGATTCACTCCGTGCCACGCCTTCTCTTAATGCGTCGCTCAACTCTTTCCTGCCTGGCGATTTGCTCGGCGGCGAGTCCATGTAAACGCCAGGGGAAAAAAAGCGACTGAAACAGATTTGATTGAAAAATTGAGAAACTATTCCCGTAAGTGTGAAACAGTTGCAGTACCTGCGGTAAGCGGCAAACTTCTCTTCCCTTTATTCCCCACCCCTTTTTGTGCGCTTCGTGGTTGGTTGATTGACAAAGGAACAAGACGGCTGGTACGATTAAGTTTGCCCCACGGTGATTGCATTTTTTTTTCCTCTGCCTCCCAGAAACTTTGGATTATAAAGGAGGGCGGGGCCTAAGTTTTGTCCTGGGGAAAAAATACGAAAATGTTGGTTGTTGCAAAAGTCAAAACGAGTTTATGGCATTTTCTTTTGTTTGGAACTTTCTTTCGTCGATTTTTGAAGGCTAGGACTGGATGCCCCGCCCCTCTAAGCACGCGACAAATCTTCGCCACGCCCCTAGTTCCTGATAGCCTTCAGGGTTTTTGTTGTTGAGAAGCGCCCGTGTTTCAGCCATGTTCCGTGAAAGAGGGAGAGGGGGGCAACGGTGTTCATTGACAGGAATCTCCTGGTTGACGAAACAAGTCAATAGAGTGCGGAGAACGTGGTTCCCACGTTCGTGCATTTCGGGCCAACTCACTAACTTATTTTTTTTTACGGAAACAATCCAAAAAGTGGGTCACACTTGCTTTCCTTTTTCAAATAGAAACGAGTGCAATCAAGCCGCGCCCCCTGGGAAAAAAAGCATTTACAATTTCAGAAGGGCGTGGTTTTTTGGATTTTTTGCGCAATTTGTTCCAAATTTTCCTCCCACAATGAACCTGAAAGATCATTCAAAGCGATAATCCACCGTCCTAGGCTTCCTCCCTTTGCTTAGTAAGACACACAAGCTTTTTGAATATTATCAAGCCAGATTGTTTACTGCTGCTCCTCTAGTGTAACGTTCAATTTTGCATCAAACTTGGGTGGGAGCTAAAAACAGAAACGAAACACACACGTGCTTGTGCCCGAGTCTCTACAAAACTATGGAACTAAGTTATAAGTTATCCTCTGTCTAGGTTAGAGAAGCAAATAATTTGTGCACAAAAATTAAGCCCTCCCGTAAAAATTAGCGTGGTGTTTTGAAGATGTAGCGAGACTTGCATGGTAAAGGAAAGGAATCTTCCAACAAGATTCTGCGGAATGACGTCATGATTTTATCTTCTCGGGTTACGCATACCACACCCTCGCTAGTTTTGCGTTTCCTCCCAAGATGCATAGTTACGAAGTGTGTTAAGTTTAGGGCAAACTACGTTTGAATCAATCATTAAAGCGTTAACGATGTAACATAGTAATAGATTCGGGAAGGACCGTGGTTTCAAAAAAGGTCTTCTTTCCTGGTTGGCGTAGCTTTAGTGTGGGTTTTGGATCATTTAGTCACCATAGTCTGGTATTTTTGGCTTAAACATGATGATTTCGTGAAACAGTAATTAATTCAAAGGTTTAGCTTGTAGCTTAGTTATGGATTGCGATGGAAAGCCTCTCGCCCTCATCACACGTGCCAGTTTTGGTCCCATTTGATCAAGCCTTGATTGACGGAAAGATTAATTGTCTGAAATGCCATTTCATTGTTCGCCCCCGTCGTAGCATGTTTTGCACTTACCTAAAAGTTCGGTGCACTTAGAAAGTTTTTCAAAAAATATTGCTCTTTAAGTTCACGTTGAGGAGGCTTGCTTTGGGAGGTTTATGGGTTTAAGGATGTCATGTCAATTTGCTTGTGTGCTTTAGGTACGCTTCGTCACGGGTTTAACTATACTTCGTTGAGCTTTAGTCGTAGTAGTGTCGAGTAGTAGTCGGTTTTGCGCATGCTTAAGACGAAGAGGCACAAAAGCAACCGTTCCACTGCTGTGGACCTGAAACACCAAGATGGTGGTGATCTCATTTCAGCCCCACCTTCTTGTGGGTAAGAGAGGATTTTTCGGTGGGCTTGTGAACAAGTCTAAAATTTTAAAAAAAGAAAGTACGCATGTGCCGATTGCGAAATCCTGAGGCTTCCAAAAACGAAACACATGATAGCGTCGAACCAATGTACGTTTTGGGTTTATTTTGCGGCAGCGAAGGGTCGTTCGCAAAATAAAGGTTTTAAAAAAAAAACAGGCGTGGTCAATTTGAGGGGAGGGTTGGTGTTTCCCCCCAACTCAATTTTGGAGTTAAAATAAAAAGTTAGGCCTCGTCGAAAAAGTTCTTCCGGTTTTTGTCACGTTGACCTAATTTTTTTTTTTTTTTGTAATTCGAATGCCAGGTTTAAGAATTTACTTTTGGTATAGTGCCGCCCACCGTCCCCCTAAAAAAATGACATTAGGTCTTTAGCGATGTAAAAACATGAAAACGGGAGGGAAGGCTAAGTTAACACTTGCTAAATTTCAAAGTCGAAAGAAAAAAGTGGGATTAGAAAGGAAGATGTAGCTCCCTTTTGCTCACGGAACACGCCCCTTACCTTGGAAGAGAGAAAATGCACTTTGTAGACAGGGAGGGACATGTTCGTTGTGTTCTATGTGATAGGGAAATAATCCAGTTTTAAGAAAAGCCCTGTTTGCTCCCTGGGAAAACGTTCTACTTGGAGGAAAAAAGCTTTTGTTTTCGAGATGCACCATGAGATTTTTTTTTAGAGAATGCACTTGCTTTACATGTGTTCGCTTTGTATTTTTTATATATTTTTTTGCTCCATTTTTTTTTCTCAAGCCGTAGCTTTCAAATCCGGACTTTGAAATCCGAACACTTTCCACGTATAAGCCTGATAAGAAGCAGAGTAGTGTTTTGGGGGTATCTAGAAAAGCACAAACTTGAGCGTCAGCACCGTTGTGACGTCTTGTGTGCATTTTCCAGCCTAAACAAAAAACCGTTCAGGAAGGGTGTTCGTTCAGAAAGGCGGAAAGTGGGGGTGGAGCTTTATCAGTATTGTTGGTGATCAAGTGCCACACTTCTAGAGGTATTAGTCGTCAATCACAGCGTAGTTTTTAGGTTAAAACAATAACAACGTGTGGTTTTCTCCGTCGTTTTGGTTTCATTGTTGTGTGCCGTGCATGCTAGAAAAAAGGCGTTTTTTTTTTTCAAACGTGGGAGGAACAAAAAGTCCGTATTTGAAACTGGATGGTAGTCTTTTTCTGGTTAGTTTTTCTTTCTCTTCCGTTTTTGACACACAAAAAGTACCCCAACCATATCACACTAACTGAAACTACCGAAAGAGACATAAACAAGGAATACTTGCACAGGACTTGGAGACCATTACGCGACCTTGGAAATTCGGGGTTTTGTCGTCGACTTTCTAGAAAGTTTTAACCATAGCAGTCTTTTTCCTCGTTAGTTAGGCTGTTAGAGCGGAATCTTCACTTAACAGTTGAATTGTAAAAGAAAAAGTGGGGCGATATTGGTAGAAAGAGAACAGAGAAAGAGAGAGATCTTGTGCCTTGATTAATGTGCGGGGGTTTGGGGCAAAAATTTTTTAGCTGCTTAGACTATTGACAAGGGAAAAAAACTTACTCAATCATAAAATTCTCTTTGTAATGCTATTCATGGTCTATCGGGATAAGTGTCAAGAGTAACCACGTTCGTAATTTTTGGCTTAGCTCGGAAGCAGAAAAAGCTACTAGCGAAGGGCTTTTAGTCAAAGTCTCGATGCCAAAGGGGTTTGAATTCACAAAATTTTTGCAAAGAAGTGTTTTTCCAATACGGCATCGACCGCTGTCAGAACATTTATACATCCGTGCTGTGCTGGTCAAACCATTTTTTCCATATATCCAGTAAAACAAAGGCGGTTTTTTTAGTTATCGTGGGTCTTGCATGGTTATTGTTTCATTCCTTGAACTTTTCCCGATCTGCGCGACAGGTTAGGTAAGGTTCACGTATCCGTTACTAGATGGTGCATGTCAACGTGGGTTTGTTGTGGTGTCTTGCGGGCTCTTAGTGCCTTGGGGTTGCATGTTGTTTGGTTTCTCTTCTGAAACTGTAGCTTCTCTTTAAGTTTTGACACGTGTAGGATTATACTTCCCAGCTAGTTTCGTTCAAACTAACTTATCCCTAGAACGCAAGAACAGGGGTAGTATCACCAGGAAATTGTGCCACACCGTAAAAGTAAACATTTTTGCAGTTTAAACGAATTTGGTTTGAATCTTTCTTTAAATCCTATACAGTTTTCCCGTTCAGTGATCCGAACCCAATCAAAAAAGCCCCCTGACCCGTCAATTCAAAACCAAATCAAACCTGGCAACATTTAGGTAAATGTAGTTAAAGGATCATACGTTTCTTTCTGTTTTTCCAGTAAAACAACTCGTGGTATAGTCAAAACAACTCTCAGCCATTATTTCGAAGAAAAAGAAACAAATAGAAAGAGACACTGCCCTTTGTGATCCTTTGCGTCACTATGGCGAACTTGCTTTTTATCTCTCATTCTAAAGTCGCAGCCATTGGATTTAAAAAACTTGACTTACATTAATCGGTTTTGAAAGGACATGGCAAGTTTTTTTGGGATTTTTTTCTGCAAAACTGAAGACGGGCTTGACAAAAAGGGATGTGACTTCTTGTGATGGTGTCCAATCGTTCGTACCTCTGGGATTTGTGATGCATGTGGCCAAAATTTCAAAAGAAAAGAATTGCTCGTATTCCTTAAGAAAAATCACCGCAGACCGAAACTTACCATCTCCGTTCTCAATAGATTCGTCCAGTTACTATTTTTTAAGTGTAGTAAAGTAGTAGTGTAGTGTAAGTCGTCAGCCATGCTTATCAAAAGCTCCAAAACCAATAGATTCTTAGATTTTGAACTCGGTGAGGTTTGATAGTTTACATTCCTCTATGCATTTGCGAAATGCTCCTCATCGAAGGCTTGTTTAATTAGATCCTATTCTCTCCCCTTCCTCTCCTCTCCCTCCACAAGCTCATCTCTTGGCTATCTTCTAGCATCCGCAAATCGCAAAAATCCTTTAAAAAAGATCTGAGAAATTATGACAAGGAGCCGTTGAAATCCGGTGGAGCTTGACATTTGTTCCCACATTATTATTGTGTTCCCCTTGATGCGTTTGAGCGGGTCTATGAGACATTCTGGCAGGTCGTTTGAAAGAATTTACAAAGGGTGGCCTAGTCACTTCTGTAAGGAGAGGACTTTGACAACGACCTGAATTCTGCATAATGAACCGTTTGTAAGCTCTTCAAAGAAATCGAAACCGCGAAGGGAAAAGGAATGCAAGTCTCCGGAAACATATCTTGCAAACACAAGACCATTTTTGCCAATGTGATTTTTTGTCTTGAAACACACAAATTTAAATTATGAAAAAAAGCCTAGGAATTCTTTCAAGCCAGCGCCTAGCCATGTATAAATTCGCTAGCCTATAACACATGCAACAAGTGCTCACTCTTTGTGTCAGAATCATAAGCGCAAAAGTACGAGAGAAAGAAAGAGAGAAGAGCGTACTTACTATATAAGCCTCTTTTTTCCGCCCTCCCAATCCAAGACCAAAGGTTCAGTTTAAAAAAAATGTGCTAAATATGCCTTGTTAAGAGAGAAAAAAGTCTTGTACATTTATCTGGTGGGCCGGGAACCAATAAATCGAGCTTAAGCTGCAAAGGAGACTGGTTTCATGGGATTTTTTTTTTATTTGGAGCCCCGAAACGCTTCCAGTTCATAAGCCTCGTAGTCGAGTTTAAAGAAAAAACAAAATTGACAATTTGAGGCTAGTTTTGTTGGTATTAAAAGGAAAAAAATATCGGCGGAAGAAAAGAAACTCGGTACATGATCGGCACTTGCCAGTATTTGGACCAGTCCTGTGTTTTTTATCTAAATCAATTTCTCGCGGGAAAAAAATAAAAGGAAATTCGGAGTCTTTTTATCCAGTGTAGTTTTTTTAAAATCCAATTTGATGAGAATGACATTAGGCTGTGGAAGTATTGGGATTTCTGGTTGAAGACAACAAAGTTTATAGGGCTTGTTATAAAAGGTCATTCTATCTCCTCTTTTAAACGTTCTTTGGTTGTTAGTTTCTCCTCCAGACAAACGTGACCAATTTGCTCATTCATAATTCGTGTCCCCTGTCAGACGAGGACGGTGTTCAAATTGAGGAGGTTCCCGAGTTGAAAACCAAAAGGCCGGTAGGGAAAAAGGGGGTCAGCAGGTCTTTCGATTTTTTTTTATACATTTTTTTTAACGAAAACAAGCAAGAAAAAATACCAAATTTTCTGTTTAGACAAAGTGGACCCAAAAAGAAAGAGAAGGAAACGCCTTGCACCCCTTAGGTCGACATTTCTGCAACTCGAGCCTCTATCGTAGTCCAAATATTGTGTTAAATGCGAGTACCTTTTTCATTATTTTGTCATTACTTTTTTTTCAAAAACCCTTGGTAGGATGTTTCAATAGAAAATGTTAATGTGTTGGAAGGTGGCGATGTTGCGACTTCATTAAAAAAAAATGGGGGGGACAATTACCATGCAAGACCCAGGGATTCTAAATGTGCATCAACAAAGAGGGAACACGTACGTGTGTATAAAGGGCCATGAGTGATTTAACTATGAAAAATATTCACGAAAAAAAAACCTTGTAAGAAGATTATAAGGGAAAACAAAGAGAGAAACCTTATTTTTTTCCTAAGAGATGAGGAACAGCAGCAAAAAAAGCAATGTTATTATGTAATGGTAAGGGAAAAGCCAAAGTCCCCTTATGCTCTAATTTTCGCTCCTACTTTTTCTGATGCTATATGATAGGGACACACGTTTTTGAAATGCCTAGTGATGATATTGTTGTTAGTTTAAGACGAGTTGATTCAAAAACCTTATTACCGAAACACGCCTCTTGCTCTTTGTCTCGACTTCCTCTGGCTCCGCCCCCTCACTCCCCTACACTCGTCAGTGAATTATAACTAGTGATCCAAAAGTACGGTTATAAGGTGACAATGTATTTTTCCTGATGCTTGACATTTTTTTCTTTTCTTGGTGATATGTTTAATGTGCTGCTCGCTCGCTAGAGGGAGAGAAAGGGAGAAACGACGGCTTAGGCTTTTTTAGAACATTCAAAAGCGGCCTCTTAAAAACACCATGTCCTTCTTTCCGTAATCATTTGTGTAATTTTGGAGTAAAGCAATGAAGGGTATGAATGATAGATGGTGACAGTGTGCTCTCGACAATATTGTATTGCAGAGAGAGTCCTTATGGCGTAGATAACGGGGCATGTGTGGCTTCAAATTCTCGGTTTCAGAAACTGATCCAAATCCAATGTCGTGTTTCTGTGCAGTGTTTTTTTTTATTATTATTATTTTCCCTTTTGCCCATAATTGCAGCCTCGAGACATTTGGTATCTTAAAGGAAATATTGTCCAATAAGGGAAAACTGACAACTGTAATTGTGTGTTCCTTTTTACTTCCCGGTAACACCAATCAGGCCCCTCCCCTTTCCCTCCCTCATCAAGTCGCTCATGCAAAATCTTACGAAAGCAGTGTAATGGTTAGTTTATTCTTGTTTTAAGCCACTAAATGAGGTCAATTGTTTACATTTTTGCGGGTAATGGGCTGTGTAGGATTTGTACATTTCATCCGGTTTTGACCCGGCAGAAAAGTGAAAAACTGATAGTTTGTAGAATCTAGTAGGCAAACTTTCCTTGTGTGCGTTTTGGGATTCAATTGACGATGCGTTGGGTTCTGATCGGGGCGTCTTCTTAGGCTAGCAAGTGACCAGTCGGCGCCGCCCCGTGGTATTCTGGGAAACTACGAGCAGCATCCACCCTTTTTCCGCCATCTGCTTTTCCAAACCATTGTGCATTTAAAGGGGACAACATAGCCGAACTTATCCTTGTTTTCCTCGTGTGTCGTTGCTGTGTAATTGATTTCGCGAAGTGAAAGCCTAATTATGTTATCAGATAATTATTAGATCCTCCTCCACCACACACACATACTCCCAAGTCATTGTTGAGGACATCCCCATTCTTTGGTTTTCCCGTCAATTTATGCTTTTCTATTTTTATTATTTTCTTAAAATCCAATTAGACTGCCTAGCCCCAAACCACGTTATCCGCCCCTATTATTCTTGGCCTTGGACTTGCGAAATGGCCTGCTCAGGGTTTCTGCCGATGTGGGGCATTGCACAGAATTCATTGTTAAGACCAACAGGAATGATTTGTAGGACACAAAGAAAACCGGCGTTAGCGAATTGAACGAGTGCTTAAAATCTAGCGCCTGCGTTTCTGTCTATTAAAAGGAAAGTTTACGCGATGTTCAGGTGATCTCCTGTCCAAAAGTTCACGAATCCTATTTTTCGTAATGCGAAAATTGCTTCCAAATCATTTTTTTGCGTAAATTTAAGCAATTAGTGTTCTAGCTATTAAACCGGGTATTCTGTCTCATGTAGATGAGAATGCTGAGCCCCATATTTTTTCGTGGAATTCTCGCAAATGTAATCATGCTCGTGGTACACCCGTGGGTACAAGATTTTTTAATAGGAAAAAGCACCAAAAGACGCTTCGTGAAGTGGTATTAGTAAAGTTTGGCATCATATCCCCCAAGTTAATATCTGGACCCCCGTCATCATGGCTTGTATTTTTTGTTATTATTCTTTCTTTCTTTTTGTCATTCAGTGATACGACCAGTATGCAATATAGAGTTTGATGTCCTTAGTTTCGTGTGTGGTGCTAAAACTTCCCAAAGGTCCTCTAGAAGTTTGGTTTAAGGCTTGGAAGAAAAAGGTTTCTTGGAACTCGGGAGTCTTGTTTCTACATAGATATTGCAATTAAGATGTGGATTACGCAGAGCCGCAGCCGTGAAGTGAAGCAAATGTGATTTTGTTTACTGGTAAGTACACAACATGTATAGGCCTAAAAGCGCTAGTAAAATATGTTTAATAGTTTTCTTCAGGTTAAAGTACCCTAAAGCCTTGCAAACGGGTAAGTTTGCATGACGAAAACTTTAACGTGGCTTAAAGTTTCGAGAGCGACGCTTTTATAGCTATGCAAAGGTATCTACGCGTAGGCATCGTTTCACGTTTTTTACCAAACAGAAGATACCCTATACACATTAAGGAACATATTGCACGTTCACATACAGGATACAGGATGCACGGTAAAGGATACTCTTATCTGTTGTACAGGATGACAAACCAACATGAAACCAGTTTTTAATGTTTTTGGATGCACGCTGCCAAGTTATTCAGTCGAACTTTCAGTTCGCATTTCGTTTTGTCCCGTTTTTCGTACAAAACTGTTTTAGTCGTGTCCTTGTAGTTGTTCCGAACAGTTCGTCGCAGACTATAGGCGCAATGTTTCGTGGGGTAAATTCCATTAAATTCCTTGTTGTCAGGCTAACAAAAACTTTGGAAACGTAATAGATTACTCTTACAATGGTGTTGGCTTCTGTGCTAGTAGCTATAGATGGCCAAGTTGAATTCGAGCCGGCTTCTGGGCCAGTAGCTATAGAAGACCAAGTTAAATTCGTACCTACATATCAAGTGGCAGATGTACCTCTACTTTGGAGCCCGTACACAGCTGATCGTCAAGCCAATCCTTTCAATACTGCGAAAGGTCCTGAACGTCAAGTGATTTCTTCAAAATGCCCCCCTGGTTTTAAAACTAGCGTAGCTGGACTTTGTGTTAAATGTAGCACTAAACGTTTGGGATCACAAGCTGCGTGTCCGGAGGATTGTCGCATTAATCGCAAGATGAAATGTACGTGTTGCATTACAATTAAACCTTAGTTTAACTCGGAAAGCTTTAACTGCTGACTCTTCTGTGAGCATCGTTGTACTGTTCAACATAACCGTATATGCATATGAGCTCAGTTTTAGCGAAGATTTGGAGAACTTAGTCTTGTCGAACTTGTCTCAAAATGTCTTAATTCTTTGTTGTAGTCGTATAGTCAAGTGTTTGAATATATCTAAACACATTACGTCAAACAGTTATCCTTTTTATGTCCTTTCCTATCTTTTTATCATTATTTAAGTAGAGAGGTACCGTTACGCAAACAGTTTCCTGTAAAAATTTAAAAATATTTATCTAGAGAAAGGTCAGTCCAGTAAATGTGGCGTTTTGCGGTGAGATTGGGTGCTAGGTCACACATCCCGACTCTAATTTCCTTTGGTCATTAGTGGAAGTTTTTTTTTCTTTTTTTTATGAGACAAGCGGCAATTGGTTAGCCCAATCACTGGTGTTCTTTTTTAGGAGAGGTATCATTCTTCGTCTGATCTTGTGTTTGGCTGTTATAAAAATGTAGCTGTGTGAAAATGTGGCGTGCTACGTGGGAAAGTTATGTATAGGACTTGGAAACGTTGTTTAAATGTATTTAATAATTAAATAGAACAGAATGGATCTAGTAATAGTAGAAGGAATGGAAGAGGTCCGTCATTACGTCGC
>JAGJRP010001405.1:0-16007 GCA_022832235.1 Lepidurus couesii
TAGATCGGACCACGTACCGTTTGCTTGGCAAATCGAAATGCCTAGTCCTAATTTTGTTCAAAGATCAGTATAGTGTATTAATAAAGGTGAAGAGAAAAGAAACGCAGGAAACCACCTCCTGCTTGCCTGAACACATCGATTTCCTCTGTTAACTTTTTTGAACCTTAGAGCGTACCCCTGAGGAATGCTTGAAAATATTTACTTTGGTCATTTGCTGGTTCTGCAAGATTGCCGCAAAGGTATGTTGCTTGAGAATCTTCGGAATAACCTTGTATATTTGCCAATATAGTGTTGGCAACCGAAGGCGGTTCGCTACAGATAATTTT
Source organism: Lepidurus couesii (assembly GCA_022832235.1). Taxonomy (NCBI): domain Eukaryota; kingdom Metazoa; phylum Arthropoda; class Branchiopoda; order Notostraca; family Triopsidae; genus Lepidurus; species Lepidurus couesii. Next base: position 327 of record JAGJRP010001405.1, read on the forward strand.
ACCTAATTTTTTAATAAATAATTAGATTGAAATGAAGAGTGGGAGTATGTTTCAATGTGTTTTTCAATAAAAAAAGTTTCAATAAAATAAATTTAAAGTCTTGTTTACCACAGGCACAGGCAGATTCAAGACTATGTATTGTTGAGTGTAGATACTCAAGATTTTCTGTCGAATTTTCACTCCTTGAAGTGACTGCTGTAGTAAGCTCTGTCGTAGTTGTTATTGGTACCTGGCAGATAAACTTTGATGGTAGATCGGACCACGTACCGTTTGCTTGGCAATTCGAAATGCCTAGTCCTAATTGTGTTCAAAGATCAGTATATGTAGTGTATTAATAAGATGAAGAGAAAAGCAAAGGCAGGAAACCAACTCCTGCTTGCCTGAAAGTTGCTGAAGTTTGCAACAGCAAATCACATTGATTTCCTGCGTTATCTTTTTTGGACACTGAGGAATGCTTGAAAGTACAGTGAAAGCCGTTTAACACGAAACCGCTTAACACGGAAAACCTGTTAACACAACATTGAATTCCGGTCCGCGGACAAACGCTATCTAACTCCACCTTTATCTTTTAGCACGACATCTTTTTAACACGAAAAAATATTCCGGTCCTCCGGTTTCGTGTTAAACGGTTTTCATGCTGTATATTTACTTTGGCCACCTGGTTCTTCAAGATTGACGCACACGTATGTTGCTTGAGAACCTTCGGAATAACCTTGTATGTTTGCCAGTATTGTGTTGGCAACCGAAGGCGGTTCGCTACAGATAATTTTACCTGGATTTTTTTAAACAGATAATTAGATTGCAATGAAGGAGAGTATATGTTTCAATGTGTTTCAGTAAAATTTTCTTTGTTTCCGTAAAATAAAGTCAAAATGTTGCTTACCACAAGGAGATTCAAGACTATGTATTGTTGAGTGTAGATACTCCAGATTTTCCGTCGACTTCTCGCTCCTTGAAGTGACTGTAGTAAGCTCTGTCGTAGTTGTTATTGGTACCTGGCAGATAAACTTTGATGGTAGATCGGACCACGTACCGTTTGCTTGGCAAATAGAAATGCCTAGTCCTAATTTTGTTCTAAGATCAGTATATGTAGTGTATTAATAAGGTCAAAAGAAAAGTAACGCAGGAAACATACGTGGTTCAGGCCGAACCATATTCCTGTTTGCCTCAAAGTTGCTGAAGTTTGCAACAGCAAATCAGGTCGATTTCCCGCGTTACCTCTTTTAGACCTTATATAGCGTACCAATGAGGAATGCTTGAAACTATTTACTTTGGCCATAAGTTGATTCTGCAAAATTGCGACAAACGTATATTGCTTGAGAACCTTCGGAATAACCTTGTATATTTGCCAGTATAGTGTTGGCAAGGAAAGGCGGTACGCTGCATGTAATTTTACCTTAAAGTTTTAAACAGATAATTTGATTGCAATGAAAAAGGTGAGTTTCATAGTTTATACGTTTGCAGTGTAAACCCTGATCCGCATAACGTAACCATACTCCGAAACTGGTACAGAGCAATACTTTGTCAGCAACCAGTTCAAAGCCGTCTTTGCATTCAACTATCGCAACTGAGCGATCGAGTTTGTAGTAAATCCGTGCGTTTGCAATACGGCTTTCTAAACCGATGCAACCTGGGGAAAAAATTGGCTTTGTAAAGCATTAGTTATTAGTTGTCTTTTTATTACGTGTGCCGGTGTTGAAAGATTCTTGCCATTTTTCTAGTTTGCATGTGGGTGTTGTGGTCCTTGGCCAATGTGTCCCACCTCCATCAGGATCGCAATATCGATAACCCGAACCGATCAGCGTGAATCCTGACTGGCATTTGTACTCGACTCGCTTGTGTCCTACGTACACGGCTGAACCAAAAGCCGGAGCTTCCGCTGATCCACATTCCGTGTTCCCTTAGAAATAGAAGTGTATTATACTGTATATAGGTTGCATATGTTGTGGCGTATTTACCATAATAAGCATAAGCTTCGATATCACAGAAAACCAGTGGCTTGTTGCCAGCGGTGAGTTCTTCTATCAAAATACTGTCACCAGGGATTCCGCCTGGATAACCCTCTCGGGCTCCTGTCGCAAAACAATATATGTTTATGGAAGATCCGTTGTAATTTCCTTCATGCGAGCCACAGATCGTTGATTTGTTAGTCAAGGTATCTATTACTGACGCCTTCACGCTAAATTGTGTGTGGTCTATTAAGAATGTGCTTATTGTTACATGCCAACGTCTATAAAACAGTACTTCGTGAGAAAAGCCTAACTAGCCGAACACCAAGTTTCCGCTCCAAACCTATGCGTACCCAGCGAGTTTTTCCTACTGTTGGCTGCAGTTCAAGGCAAGGAGAGAGAAGATCGTCTACTAGATACTTTTTTTGCGATCCATTGTGCAAACTTGGGTAGACCGTTATCGTTTCTCTCTTATGGACGATATCAGGCGCTTTAAGACATAAAAAACGTATTAACAATACGAAAATGGTATGATCGATGATAATGTTTGGCGCATTTCAGACCAAAAAAAACTTACTACAAATGGGAATGGATCCCGTCCATGAACCATTACGGGAACATGTTCTTGAGCATTCCAAATCGCACCACAAAGTAAATGGTCGTGGACAGTCGTAAGTGACTGTCTGGTTCTCGGAGTAAATTGCTAGTTCGAGGGAAATTTTTCCATTACGTGGTTTTCCAGGGAATCCACATTTCGCAATCGCTTTTTAGGATTAAAAAATGCAATTAAATACAAATGAGTGTCATCGTAGCTTTTAGAATGTACCCACAGTTCCATCGGCTAACAAGTACGTGCAGTATGACACTAAGAACAGAGTTCTCTGTATAGACATGGTTTCACGATTTCCGAAACTCCTAGACTGAGGACTGCCTTACAAGAGAAGGCGAAAGTTATATTCTCTGCTAGGATGTATGGTATTATTGGTATATGCCACGTATATATAGTTTATCCTCAATAATACATTTCCTTTATGACACAACTTCCTACGTCTAAACGCAATTCTCCAGTTACAGATGATTACAGATGGTTATAGATGATTGTCGTTCTGATATTATAATCGGAGTAGTTTGGTATTTATAATTTCCTGTTGCTAAAACTTTTCCTCAAGCAAAAGATGTTCCAGGAATTTATATTACGCTTTCAATTAAACTGTTGTATTGCTTTGTCCATTTGTACACTATAAAAGTCACAGAATAATCTTAAAATAAATAATGTAACCTGTGTTACGATCTCCTAAAATGCCGTTTACTTTTAATTTAAACTAGTTTGAAACCGGTTTGAAACTAGTTTAAACTGGTTTAATCTAGTATGAGCTAGTTTAAACCAGTTTAAACCAGTTTAAACCGGTTTAAGCCTGTGCAAATTTGACCCTTATTCATATTGTGAATTAAAAGTTTTGTTAGTTTACAAAACTCTATTGTAAGTTTCGCAAACGACATCACTTTGATGCTTAAAAGACATTTAATTACAAATTCGATTAGGGTTATGTTAAGTTAACCATAGTTTAGGTTAGGTTAGCGAGTAGGTTAGGGCAGGTTAAGCCAGGTTAATTTATGCTAGGATTAGGATAGATTTTCAATATTTCGAGTGTTCTTTAAGTATTCATTGAACATTTTCGAGGGATTTTCGAGGGATTTCGCTCTCGCGGATTCGTAGGATTATTTCGCGCTTTATCACATCGTCTTTCGCATTTCACGATTTATTGACACTCATTGCTTGGCGTTTGTTGCTATAGTTCTACGCATGGTTCTACGTGAGTTCTACCAACTAGCGCCAATTAACGTTATTTTAGTAAGTTAAGTTAGTGTATGAACGTGTTATTTTTCATTCTCTCGGCTCAAAAAATCGAAAGAAAACATTGTGTGTTTCATAGTTTCAGCCAGGCAGAGGGTAAGGAAGCTAATATATATTAGCTAAATATGTATTGTAATGTATTTTGTATTTATTTTTCCATCTTTTTCACATTGCGTTGATGATCAAATCAAATCTAATGTAATGCTTTCACTTGGTTTCGTAGGTCTAGCTAACAGTAAACAATGGCCTTGCCAGGCCAAGGACGAGGTGGCCGTGGAGCGGCAATTTTAGCATTGCTGCAGCAAAACCAGAGACGGCCAGGGGCTTCTTCTGACCACGTTGGATTAAACGGCTCAACTTTGAAAAGCGAACCAGGGATTCTTAATGTTTCAGCAGGACACACAGCCGTTACAAACGAATTGTCGAATGGAGCTGCTGGCGGTGGTCTAAGCAGCGAAGTAGTTGCTAAATTAACAACTGGATGTGCTGAAGGAAAACCTGGTCTTTCAGCTGCAAATCAATCTTTAAGTTTAACTCCTCCGAAAGAACCTGAGCAAGCTTCATCATTTCCTCCTCAGCTGGCAAAACCAGCCACAGAAGTAGTTTGCGTCCCTTTAAGTATTACACCAACCCCAGCAGTTGCCAAAGGCAGAGCAGCATTGCTAGCCCGTTTGCTTAACCCGTCTGCCACAACGAAAATTGGTGTAACTCTACCCGTTGAGCCGTCCAAGCCTGTAGTCACTCCTGCAGCTCCGTCTCCAGTCTCAGTAGCTCCTGTAGAAGGTTTAGCTCCCAAAATAGAGAAACTGACCTTGGTTGCGAAAGCTCCTGAATCCTCACCTCCTCGTGTACTAGAAAAGGAAGAACCCGAACTTGAGATCCGAAAAGGAGAAGCAGGAAGACAGTACAAAGATTCATGCTGATACTATAAAAAACGATCTATTTACCACCTTTTTTCTTTCCTTTTGCAGAGTCAATTTGATGGCTAACTACATCCGGCTGAGTGTCGCTCCTGGACGAGGCGTTTTTGAATATGACGTTCGTTTTTCCCCTCCCGTGGATTTCATGCAGTTACGAAGGCAGTTTCTGAAGCAGCATGACAGTGTCATTGGTACCGTCAGGACCTTTGACGGCGTAACTCTGTACTTACCAAACATGCTAGAACAAGCTGTAAGTCTGCAAGACAATTTTGGCAAATATGCTCATAAAATTATTTACATTTATTTCTCTTCTGTTAAAAGGTGATGGAACTGGACTGCGCTCATCCTGTGGACGGCAGTTTGGTTAAAATGACCATTTCCTTTCGTTGCCCCAAGCGACTTAGTGAATGCGTCCACTTGTACAACGTACTTTTTAAACGCATTCAAGAAACGTTGGAAATGGCCCAGATCGGGCGCAATTACTATTTCCCCAAGTTGGCACACGCTATACCTGAGCACAGGTTCGTAGTCCTATTTTCTCTCTATTTAAATGTTTAATTTCACTTAAATTAGACTGGAAGTCTGGCCTGGGTATGTTACCTCAGTTGAAGAGCAAGAAGGTGGCCTTCTGCTGTGTTGCGATGTTTCTCATCGTGTCTTAAGAACACTGTCCGTTTTTGACATTTTGATCCAAAAGTAATAATGCGTTTATTTTGCTTTTCACATATATAATACGGATGTTATTTCTTTATCTTATTTTATTTTGTATTTATTTATTTTGTTTGTTTTATTTTTTATTTATTTACTTATTTTGTTATTTTTCTAATAATCGCGTGTTCGTGATAGGAAAAACGAATCTCAAAGAAGACAACTGAACTTCAAAGAAACAGCTTTGAAGGAGCTGATGGGACTGGTTGTGATAACGAAGTACAACAACCGTAATTATCGTATCGACGACATCATGTGGGACCTAACGCCGAAATCAACTTTCGAGAATTCGTCGGGGGAGCAGATCTCATACATGGCTTACTATAAGCAGCAGTATAACATTGACATTCAAGACGAGAATCAGCCCATGCTGCTTAACCGTCTGAAGAAGAAGCGACAAGGGGAAGAGGACATAACCGTGTTGGTTTGTCTGGTACCAGAATTGTGCTTCATTACTGGCCTAAGCGACGAATTGCGATCCAATTATAAGATCATGAAAGACCTGAGTTTTCATACGAAGGTTAACCCTGTGGTACGAAGGCAAAGTCTGGTCAAATATCTGAAGCTCGTTAGTGATACGCCCAAAGCTTGCGCTAAATTGGAAGAATGGGGTCTGAGCCTCGCAACTGATGTACTTAGCATGAAAGGAAGAGTCATGGAAGAAGAGAAGATCTATTTCGGCGAGAATCGGGTCCAAACTGCAGGTCCTGAATGCGATTGGTCAAGAGCTGCCGGAAAGTTTCCAGTACTGACTCCAGTAAGTGAAATTTTTAAATTTTTAAAATAATTTTTTTAATCTAAAAGAAAAAAGTCTAATCATTTCCTCTTTAGGTCGATATCCATGTGTGGATGTTTGTGTGCATCGAAAGAGACAGAAGCGTGGCCGATCGCGCTATTGAGCATCTCATCGGTGTTGGACGCACTTTGGGAATTGGCATGCAAAAGCCTCAAGTTATTACACTGACTAATGATCGTACTGATACATACATTGCCGCCTTAAGGAAAGTTAGTCGTGAGGTAATTGGGAAAAATCTTGCATTAAAAGATTCGATTTCAACCTAAAAATTTGTGCTTTATTTATAGACTCAGCTTGTTGTGATACTTTTCCCAAGTTCTCGCGATGACCGTTATTCGGCTGTCAAAATCCAGCTCAATTGCCTAACGCCTTGTCCATCTCAAGTAAACTTGTCAAGTTGACCTTGCAATTTTGTACTTTTTTTAATTTTTTTTTTTTTTTTTTGCTGTTCTGTTTACAGGTAATCAACACCAGAACGATTAGCAAGCCAGATAAGGTGCGCTCCATCATGCAAAAGATTGCGCTACAGATTAATTGCAAGTTGGGGGGAGAGTTATGGAGTGTCAGAATTCCTTTGGTATGCTCAATTTCTTATCCTTTCAGCTCATTAAATTCATTATGCGCGTTTTTTTTTGTTTTTTTTTTAAAGGCCAGCTTTATGGTGTGTGGCATTGACGTGTACCACGATCCAACCAGGAAACGGTCAAGTGTTGCTGGGTTTGTAGCGTCATTGAATCAAGACTGTACTCGATGGCATTCGGGTACTTCAATCCAAAAACCTGGACATGAATTGATGAGCAGCTTGACGTTTTGCTTCACGCGAGCCTTAGCCGAGTTCCATAAAGTAAAAATTAAAAGGAAAAAGAAAATTGTATAAGATTTTAAGACTTTACTCCAATAAAATGTTCTTGCAATAGGTTAATGGCAAGTATCCTAGCACCATTGTGATCTATCGAGACGGAGTTGGCGACGGACAGCTTTCGATGGTACGAGACCATGAAGTCCAGCAATTGATGGCAGCATTTATGAGCGTAGGACCAGATTACAATCCTAAATTCACTGAAATTGTAGTCCAGAAGCGGATTAACACGAGGATCTTTGGAGAGTTGGTAAGATAGCGCTTTTGCTAAAGTTTAGTTGATTTTAATGAATGGATGTTTTCGTAAAATAGCATTCTGGAGGCATTAAGAACCCCGACCCTGGAACAGTTGTGGATCACACGATTGTCCGTAAGAACTGGCTCGATTTTTTCCTAGTTTCGCAGCACGTGAGAGAGGTCAGCGTTTTTTCCCTCCATTTTCTTCAGTAGAAAACTCCTTTAGATGATTAGTTAACTTGTAATTTGGATTTTGCAGGGTACTGTTTCTCCTACCCATTATGTGGTTGTCAAGGATGGCGGAATGAAAGTGGATCATCTTCAGCGTCTTACGTACAAGATGACGCATATGTATTTCAATTGGCCTGGTACGGTTCGAGTTCCTGCTCCTTGTTTGGTACGTATTAGATAGGCAATAGTTAATTTAAGTTTTAATCTGTTGTATTTGATTTATTATTTATTTTCAATTTTGGGAATGTTTAGTACGCCCATAAATTGGCTTATATGGTCGGAGAACATCTGCGTAAGGAGCCAAGTGAATTGCTGAGTGACCGTCTTTTCTACCTATAAAGAAAAGTGACCTGCGTTGTACGTCATACTTGCTTTCAATCATTGTGGACGTCTTCCCTACCTCGGGTAAAGAAAATATTTGTGTTTGAGATTTTTGGCAGATTTTTTTAAACTTTTGAGAAATTAACGCGGTTAATTTACAACGAAGAAAAACTCCTGCTCCACCGTTGTGAGATATTTTACTAATACATTGTACTCAGGAAATAAATTCGTATTTTCTTTTCAAATTTTTTTTTCAATTTTCACTCAAATTGTGACGGGCAACGGGTAAAAATAGGATGGTATTGAGCTTGTAGTTTTCATACGTGCTTTATTAGAAGTATATTAGATTTAAGTTACGTGGGAATTCAATTAGACCGAACACGCATGTAGACACGAACCCGAAAGTAAAGATACTATGTTTTAACCATTTGAAGGTTTTAAACATATTATATTTAAATTTATAGTTAAATTAAATCTTCAAAAACCACACTCCCTTCCTATACGAAGTAACCTCTTTGGGAATTAACCACTTCCCCGAACGATTAAGTTGCCTAGTTCTTTTACCACATGCCGTGGCTATTAGATACGATTTGCTTGATTAACTATAAGGAAGTTACTTGGCTTTTACCATCTTTTTCTACCATTTTTGTATTTCCTGGACCCGTAGCACGATCCCCGAGAGTATGTTTGGTATTCTTGTGTTGTTGTTTGGACTGTTGTCGTAGTTTTTGTTTTTACCGTATGGCTTACAATCCGTGGATAATTTTGTTTACGACATTATCGACCATTCCGACGTTATCCCATTCACAGCATAATCCAGGATATACTCAACATCGGAAGCTTCTTAGCTTTCTCTTTCATACACGTACGCATTTACAACGCATTTTCATGGATTTCCACCGATCACGATGACTCGTGAGAATGGGGATCGCATTGTTCACATCTCGCATATAAAGCAAGGATTGCCAGCAGACGAAGCTTCTTACCGCGCAGACTCTCCAACAGACAACGCCTATAGTTATTAACATTCTCTGAAGCGTCCTAGAGACGAATTAAACCGGTAATTAACCTTAAAATTTAATTCCTTTATGTTTATTCTACTCTGTTCACAACTAGAGCTTTTCAAATTTTGTTTTGCTCGAAGCTTAGGAGCTTCGGGCGACGGACAAGTTGGCCTTGAATAAGGCTTTCGATGCTTGCAATTGGAAGTTTTCTGTCTCGAACGCTTGCAGACACACTAATTGAAGAAACTTTTAGCTGACTCACGTCCCTCGCGACGTCGTTTAACCCGCTTTTGTGATTGGCTTTTTCTAGGCACAATGACCATTGACTTGTACTACATGCTCTTGAGCCCCCCTTGCCGCGCAGTTATGATGGCAGCCAAAATTCTCGGAGTGGAACTCAATTTGAAATCGACTGACTTAATGGCTGGCGAGCATTTAAAGCCCGAGTACATCCAAATGAACGTCGAACATACCGTTCCCACCTTGGATGATAATGGCTTTGTTTTGACGGAAAGCCGTGCTATTATGACGTATTTGGCAAATCAGTACGGAAAGGAAAGCACGTTGTACCCACACGAGCCCAAAGTGCGTGGTTTGGTCGATTCAAGGATGTACTTTGATATGGGCGTACTTTATCAACGCTTTGGCGACTACTGCGTAAGTTGTTTTATAAATCTGGTTTCATATTACCCATATAATGGTACATAAACTTTACTTTATTTATTTGTAATGTTTCTGTAGTTTCCTGCCATGTTTGACGGCCAGCAAGATCAAGTCCTTGACGTCGAGAAAAAGAAAAAAATGAACGAAGCAATAGGATTTCTGGATGCTTTCTTAACCAAGAGCAAATACGCTGCCGCAGATCATCTCACTTTAGCTGACCTGACCCTTGTTGCATCTGTCACGACAATGGAAGTAATGTGTTTTTAAAGATATTTTTTGTAATTAAGGATATTAAACATTCCTATATCTTCTTTTTAGGCTACACTTCCCGAAATTTTTGCTTCTTTTCCTCACATTCAAGATTGGCTAGTTCGCTGCAAGGCTCAGATCCCTTACCACGAAACCACAAATCAGAAGGGTGCCGATATTGTTGGAGAAATTGCTAAGAATACCATTCACAAACATGTTTAAGAATTACTTCCGGTTCAAATCTCACTCGTTCTAAGTTTACTTTCTTTCAGTTATGTTATTTGTACGTCATTTTTTTCACCCAGTAAAAGCAATTCAACATATTCTTAAGTTGGTAATAATATAGTGACGAAATTGTTGTAATGGTGGTGGTATTTGTCCTTATCCTTCTCCTTAATCTTTCCTTCTTTTAACTATTTAACCTTCACCTTTCCTGATTATTTTTTTAGTAACCTTGGGTCATTCTTCCTTTTTCTTGACCTGGGGTTATTCTATTGCTATAAAAGGGTATGTTTTTTTGGGCAGTCGAGGGTGAATCGGTCGAGAGAGTCGAGAGAAGACAGAGAGAAGTCATCAGTAGAGAGAGTCGGGAGAGTGAAAACGAGTCGAGAGTCAAAGTAACCAAATACATGCGACTTACCCGAACCCTGCTCACGTATTTTTAATACCTCGAGTAGAAAAATTGCGTGACAATATAATGCAGATTGGAAAAGTATTGGAAAAGATTTTAACCTTTATATTTATTAAATGACGGTTTAATTTCCCACCTTTCCAATATATTTCTTTGCCGCCTTTTTTTGCCTTTGAGTTTTTTTTTTTTTTTTATTGGTTTCGATATTAATTTTTCGGCCGACACATCCAACCGATAGGAAAGTTGGTACGTGCAAGCGGATTATTGCTACTATACGTATACTTTTTCTCCCGAATCCGCCATTTACTTAGCTTAGTTCCATATGTGCAAATAACCCCGCGCATGCATACCGTCATATTTTCCAACTGAATAGAAATATTAACCGAAATAAAAACAATTGAAAATAAATAAAAATGGTTAAGTTCCGATCTGGGATCTCCATGCAAGGCAGCCTGGCGATTTACCACTGTCCGAACGCCTTTACAATATATAGGCGTGCAAGAACTATACGTACGGCAAAACTGTTTTCGTTTGTGATAATAAGTTGTTTTCAGCGTGATACTAACAGTAGCGAAGGAAGCTTCTTGAACTTCTCTTTGATACCAGGTAAGCATTTGGCACGNAACTAACCTAACCTAGCCAAACCTAACCTAACCTAGCCTAAATTAACCTAATGTAACCTAAATTAACCTAACGTAACCTAAATTAACTTAACGTAACCTAAATTAACCTAACGTAACCTAAATTAACCTATCATAACATAACCTAACCTTTAAAAGCAGTTTTGAATTTCCTCGCCTCCTTTTCCCATATACCTCAAGCTTCATTTTCCAGCAAGCGGCAACGGTGTGGCTGTGCAGGGTTGGGGTTTGAATATATGCTACCAGGTAAGCATTTGGCACGCATGGGATAACTTCGCGATTTCCGCCAATCACGATGACTCGGGAGAATGCGGACCGGATCCGACATCCCTCGTATATAAAGGCACGTTTGCCAGCAGACGAAGCTTCTTAACGTGAGGATTCTCCAAGGGACGACATCTAGCTACTAGCGTTTGTGAAGCGTCCAAAGACGAATTTAACCGGTAATTAACGTTACAGTTTGCTCGTTTAATGTGTTAAAACCTAGCTTGTTCTTTACTCAGTCGATATAATTTAGCTTCGGTATTAAACTTTTGTTACAGGAAAACGTACCTTTTGCTATCCAAAAGCTAACGGCAGAGTATTGTATAGTTTTGTGTAGTAAAGCTTAGGAATTTGGGACGACATGCGAGTTGGCCTTGAGCTTGAAAACAGCTTAGGGCGCGGAAGCATGTATTTGGAAATTTGCTGGCAGGAACGTTCGTGCAGTCTTTCCTTTTCTCTTTTGAAAGAAACTTTCATTTCCGGTGGTTTGGGATAGTATCTACAAGAAGAACATGACTATACTGTATTTTATTGTCGATTTTTTTTTTCTCACGACGTCGGTTTAACGCGATTTTATTGTTATTGGCTTTTTTGTCTAGGCACCATGACCATTGACTTGTACTACATGCCATTGAGCGCCCCTTGCCGCGCAATTATGATGGCAGCCAAACTTCTTGGCGTGGAACTCAACTTGAAATTGACCGACTTGATGGCTGGCGAGCATTTAAAGCCCGAGTTCATCCAAATGAACGTCCAACATACCATTCCAACCTTGGATGATAATGGCTTTGTTTTGACGGAAAGCCGTGCGATTCTGGCGTATTTGGCAAATCAGTACGGAAAGGATAGCACGTTGTACCCCCAAGAGCCCAAAGTGCGAGGTTTGGTCGATTCCAGGATGTATTTTGATATGGGCGTGCTTTACCAACGCTATGGCGAATACACCGTAAGTTTCCTTCTTTAGTAAAGTTTGTTTAGGTTGCTACTTTAGTATAGGAACCTTCCTTTATTAGTATTATTGTAACGTTTTATAGTACCCTGTAATGTTTTGGGGACAAAAAACTCAAGATCCTGAGAAGAAGAAGAAAATGGAAGAAGGTTTTGGGTTTCTGGAAGCCTTCTTAACCAAGGAGAAGTACGTTGCCGGAGATCATATTACTTTGGCCGATCTATCCCTTCTTGCATCTACAACGACAATTGAAGTAATGCGCCTTTAGATAGAGTTATTTTCGAAATTAAAGTAACTAAAGCATTTTATCTTCCATTTCTAGGCTACATATCCCGAAGTTTTTGCCTCTTACCCTCACATTCAAGATTGGCTAGTTCGTTGCAAGGCTCAGATCCCTGATCACGAAAACTTAAACCAAAAGGGAGCAGATGTTATTGGAGAAATGGCCAAGAACACGGTTCACAAACTAGCTTAGAAATTATTTCGTGCCAAGTTTTGTTTCCATTGAAACTTTGTAAAAGTTGGCCATCTATTGTCTTTGCTTCACCGTATACTAAACAATAGAAGCAATTCGTTAAGAAAACAGTCTTTCTTTTCTAGGATAGTGCGGCAAAAAGTTAACAATTTTTGTTAATGAAGATCTAAATTTCCCGCCTTCCCAATATGGATTTCTTTACCCACATTTTGTCGCTATATTAGTGAGCTATTTAGTATTTGCTCGGTTAGTGCACAGAATATATAACGCAAACATGTACCGAACACGTTATATTCTGCGGACACGTGCTGCGTTATTGAGAAAAACATCCGCGTTAAAAATAGTACGGCCATCCATCATTTTATGTATGTTGATTGTTGCTGTTATGTGAAATTTAATTTAATTGATTAGTGTGAAATTAGTACTCATAAGTTATCTTGCATTTACAGGCTATATACCTTCGCTGATTAATATTTACGTACTGTAAAGGCGAATTGCCCTTTACTGAACGTTCTAATTTACGCGTTTTTGAAAGGCTTGCAAAAGGTACGTTTAATCTTGCGTCAGTACTTATAGAAATATCTGCTTATAGCTCCTTTAAACTAAGTGATTAGCTATTTCGTATCCTGATGAGATACGGAAACTGATAATGATATGATAAAAGGGTTGGATTGCATCGTCATCGTAAACACTCAGTAAGCCATATAACGTAGTATAACAAATTCATTATGACGACTTGACCATCCCCAACCATGATAACGTATAAGATTACGGCTTGAGATCGTAATACGCCTCATGTAGCAGTTCACAGCAGAAGAATCGCTGTTCAAAGTTGGGAGTGGCTGTCATATGTGATAACTTGTTGCATACTGCAAAGCATCTTCAAAGAACTGAGTCCTGTAATTGACACTTTTTACCAACAAGTTTGTCATTTTAATTTTATTTTTTTCTTACCCAGACCACAATTTTATTTAGTTTGGGCTTATCTAAAAAAAATGCTTGCGTGCGGAATCTGTAGCTAAGTGCCAGCTTAGTGAAAGCTTAAACAAGTGAAAGCTTAGACTTTCGTCTAAGTCTGAGGGCCTTTAGACTTAGACGAAAGATCGCTGGTTTCCTTGAAAACAACAGTAGAATCTCGCTATAACGTGTACAATCGTCTATAACGTACACATTTTCCATCCCCTTGCGTGTACAGTACGTTATAGCGAGATCTTGCACGAAGTCTTTCGCGAAACTTACTCTTTAATTGGCATAATATTTAATTGAGTTATTTTTTCCTGTTTACTTATTTGGGAGAAGAGTATAATTTCCTTGTTTACGATTATAAGACCAATATAATTAATGTGGTATGGTTATTGGCTATTTTCTTGCAGAATTTTTTCCAGTCACCTTTCCAATGAGCTCGTTTTTTTCTATAGGTACAATGACCATTGACTTTTACTACGCGCTCCCAAGCGCTCCTTGCCGCGCAGTTATGATGGCAGCTAAGATTCTTTGCGTGGAACTCAACTTGAAATCGGTTGACATTATGGCTGGCGAGCACTTGAAACCCGAGTTTATCAAAATTAATGTCCAACATACAATTCCAACCTTGGATGATAATGGCTTCGTATTGACCGAAAGCCGTGCCATGATGACATATTTGGCTAATCAGTATGGAAAGGATAGCACTTTGTATCCAAAAGAGCCCAAGTCGCGAGGTTTACTTGATTCGAGAATGTATTTTGATATGGGCGTACTTTACCAGCGCTATGCCGAATGCTCAGTGAGTCTTATTCCTTAAAGATATTTTTATTACATATACACATTGTAACCAAAAATTTCTCTATTTAATATGTTATAACGTTTTTAGTATCCTGTTCTACTTCATGGCCAGCCATTAGACCCAGAGAAAAAGAAAAAGATGGATGAAGCTCTTGGGTTCCTGGAAGCTTTCTTAACGACGACGGAATACGCTGTCGCAGACCATCTGACTTTAGCAGATATTACTCTTTTTGCAACTGTTACGACAATTGAAGTATGCGAATTCGCGAAGTTGTTTTGGGAGGCACGCTATAGTTGCTGTTTGTATTTCTTCCTGTAGGCTACACATACCGGAGTGCTTGCTTCCTTTCCCCGCATTCAAGATTGGCTTGTTCGCTGCAAGGCTCAGATCCCTGACCAAGAAAACATAAACCAAAAGGGAGTCGATTTCTTTGCCGAAATGGCAAAGAACATGATCCATCAAGCTGAGAAAACATCGGCCTAAAACGAAGTCCTATTTTGAGTAAAAGTGTAAGTGAAAAACATTTTGTAGAGAAATTTGTTACCAAACGCAATGCTTCATATTGTGACGAAATTATTGTAATGGTGGTGGTATTTGTCCTTGTCCTTCTCTTTAATCTTTTCTTCCTTCGACTATTTAACCTTCACCTTTCTTGATTATTTTTTTTAGTAACCTTGGGTCATTCTTCCTTTTCTTCCTACATTCTTGACCTGGGGTTATTCTATTTCTGAAAAAGGGTATGCTTGTTTTCTGGAGAGAGGGAAGCAGAAGAGTTCAGGCTGATGAGAAGGGTAGAGGTGAGTTGGAGTGAGTCGACTCTAGAGAATCGAGAGAGACGAGATAGTCAGCGGAGAATACATGCGGCGACTTACCCGAACCCTGCTCACGTAATTTTAATTCTTTAAGCTGATAAATTTCGTGACAATATTAAACTAAATAATATTACATTATAAATCAGAAAAATATTGCATTGGTGTCTCAGAACTACAATAGAAAGGGTTTACCAGGTAAACCAATATTAAGGGGGGGAGTCAGGTGCAAAAAAATAAAAAAATATGTTGTAGAGGAGACCAAAATAAATGTTCTGGCTGAAGAACCCCTATGTAAATTATGCATATTAACCGAGTAATTAATTATTTAGTGGTTTTAGCCCCGCCCCTCCGG
>JAGJRP010001406.1:0-16027 GCA_022832235.1 Lepidurus couesii
TTGTGCCCGGCATGCGAGTGGAACTGGGGCAGTGGACTCGCCAGCCCAAAGACAAAAGACCTTTTACGCCTCGCCAGGTTGGTTGAAAACCGGTTTAGCAAGGGATGCAACCGCAGTGCATGCAGTATAAGTCTTTCCAAATTATCTCTCATGCTTCACATACACAAAACAAAGGAAGTAGGTACTTTTCGCGTCTTTGTTTCGAACTCAGCGTCCCGTATATAGATCCCCCACCCCGAAGTCTATTTGCATGCTTACTGCTTAAATCAGCTCCAAGTTGGGGGCTGACTTTTCCCCCAGCTGCTGGCTGAATTGTTAATCAGTTTCATACGTTATTACCAAAGAAACTCCACAAGTCTACGCTTAAAAACGTTTAGAACGAGATTAGACGCAAACTTTATCCGCCACACTCGGCGCCGACTTGGAGAATGACTTTGTCGAGGTAAAAACCCTGCACGGCCAACTTTGGCTACCTTTTCATAATTCGTGTACTTTTCAGAAGAAGAAAGAACGTACTTTTAAGAAGAAAGAGAGAGAGAGAGAATTGAGAGGAAAGAAGGGAGGGAGTATACAAGGAAACAAGAAAGATACAAACAGAAAAGGAAACTCGTTTGGGCGAACTTCTGAAAGAAAATACAACCCGAAACTCATTTTTAAGGTTAGATACATGTATAATGTTGTACCCAGGCGTGTACCCAAGGTGTATAAGTGGGCAAGTTTGCGTGTAACAGATAACGTGATTTAAACAGAAAGCTTGGACTTTCGTTCACATTCTTGTACACTACGTAGCATTGTTTCCTTCGAAAATAGGGAACAGGAAGGGAGAAAAAAGACTCGGGGGGTTTCGGGCAAGTTGAGGCAGGCATTCTAAAGTAGAGTGGGTATACGTGCACACGAACCATAGGCGCTTACTGGGGGGTGTCGCGAGTAAAATTGCGTCTTTTCTCGACGCGTCGAGGGAATGGGTCGATGGGGCGTCCTCTTTTTCGCCCCCCCCCCTCAATGACCTCCCTAACCGGCACTTTTAAGGGGTCAACCAGAATTAGATTACTCCACTTTTGGTTATTGACACCAGAGCGGCACGTACAACTGTCTTCGTTTACTTTTAAAAAACGCTGATTTATGTGTACGTTTCATAGTATAATTTCCTTAAAAAAAAAAAAAAAAAAAAAACTACAATAGAACTCCGATTTTGTCAACCACCCTCGCGCTGATTTTTTTTATTTTTTTTTTGCAAACCACGTATACGCGNTGGGGGGTGTCGCGAGTAAAATTGCGTCTTTTCTCGACGCGTCGAGGGAATGGGTCGATGGGGCGTCCTCTTTTTCGCCCCCCCCCCCTCAATGACCTCCCTAACCGGCACTTTTAAGGGGTCAACCAGAATTAGATTACTCCACTTTTGGTTATAGACACCAGAGCGGCACGTACAACTGTCTTCGTTTACATTTAAAAAACGCTGATTTATGTGTACGTTTCATAGTATAATTTCCTTAAAAAAAAAAAAAAAAAAAAAAAAAAACTACAATAGAACTCCGATTTTGTCAACCACCCTCGCGCTGATTTTTTTTATTTTTTTTTTGCAAACCACGTATACGCGTGTCGCTGTTCGTTTCTTAGCTCTCGCGTAGATATTCTGTTGTGGATGCGTGCTGTTGTTTTCCACGATTTTCTCTTTATTTATTTAATTTTAACAGCCTAATACAACCCGTTTTCAACTTATTGACTACCGTATTTATCTAGATATTTGCCTGATTTTTTAATTGAAAAAAAAAAAGTTTTCCAATTTTCTCAACTATCCGACTTATCAACTACGCTCCGGTCCCGATCGGTTGACAAAATCGGAGTTCTACTGTATTGACCAAACATCATTTTGACCTTAAGGGAACGTTTTTCTTGTATTTTTTAATATGTTAGTGTCGTTATATTTGCCCTAAAGGCTTGGAAAACAGATCACTTATTGAGCTTGGGGAAAATGTGCCGCAAAATTCACTTCATATTAGGGCCGGAAGGGTGAGAAAGAAACCCAATAGTGACCAAAACAATGTAGGAGTATCCACCTATCAAATAACCATTTAGGAGGACACATTTTCGGTGCTATTCCCCCCTCATTTCTCTCTCGATTTATAGCCGAATGCTATGGATTGAAAGCTCATAGCTTGCGGGCAAGACAATCAATATCCAGCCACTCAGGCGCCATTACCCCTCACCCAGGCCACCCTTTAGCAGGAAAGGAACAGACGCAGTTTAAAAGCGAAACACTATAAAAAGCTATTGGTCTTATTCGACCGAGAGTAATCACATTTCGGGGTTCCTTTCCAGGCATAACAAGCTATCCAGGGCGGGACAATGGAGTAATTAACGGCTTATTTTTATGCTCGATCGTTATATCAATTTCAACCATTCATTTTTTTACGACCGCTACTTAGCACAAAATTAGTTCCTCCTGTCAATCTGCGTTCTCTCCATAGAGAGATTTCTATTCCAGGTTGGCCCACCGACACCGCTAATGAGTTTTGGTGTTGAAAGCAAGGGAGCAGGCAATTTAGAACCCGGTGGTAAAAAGTCTTATGCTTGGCGTCGTATGGCCTTTGAGGAGATACGAGGTCAAATCGTAAAACATGATCCCACCAACTGCGGAATTTAAGCCCAGATTGGGATACAGCCATACAGCCATGCAGCATAGGAAAACGTATATAACAGAAGCCGTTCATTACGCCACAACCTATTTTTCGTGTCTGTTATAATACGAACAGCTGTTTGGGCCAAGGCTTGGGGAAGGCTGGCGTTGGTAATAGAGCCTACTTAAGCTATGCAAATGCACTTGGAGGTGGTATGCATGCGTTGGGTATGAGAGCACGGATCCCCAAACTATACAAAAAGCGGATTGCCGACATTACAAATACAACTTTCGTTTCCAGGTCTACTACCTTTTGGCTTTTACAGCTTTCGCAGACAAAGCCGCCGAGTCCGACTCCTTTTTTCACGATAAAAAGAAAAAAAAAAGAGATATTTCTATATCAGTTTCCCTTTTCACCGAGCTATGAGATTTTTTGGCGCTCTCGACACCACCTTTTTTTGTCTGCCAAGCTTAGAGTGAGAATAACAAGAGGGAGTGAGAAGCTGTTATAATAATGACTAGCTTGGCATAATGGTTACGCCACTACGGTGTTGTTTGTTTCCGATCATGTCCGCCCAATGCAAAGTTGCCCGGTTTTATGTGTGCGTTTTTTTTTTCTCGACGTGCTATGGATTATGCAAAAAAACGTTCCAGAAAGCCCCGAGCGGAAAACGCGTCGGTTCGAATGCCACGACAAATACGAATGCGTTTGGAACCAACTTGGAAAGCCCAAGTTTAGCGACTATGCAGCAACCCCCTGGAGTCTCTTAATGTAATGCCTCCTAGCAAGAAAACCCCGAGAGAGAGAGAGAGAGAGAGAGAGAAAAAAAAAGGGGATTTTCTTTATTTCAAGCTCTTGGCTCTTCTCCTTTGCCTAGGTCCTCTCTTCGTTGCTAAAGCGTTTTACACTCGGCAAACCTTACGCTAGTTCCAATTTTCTTCACCATCCTTTTGAACCGCTTTCTACCAAAAAGGATCGCCATTTTTAAATAGCGATTTGGTTTCCTGTGATGAACGGTTCAATCACGTGTGAGGCTATTAGGGCGTTGAGTGTTGTCTATTATATTTCAATACGCAGGTAAGGGATAAAGGTTTCTTGTTTCAGGAGCGATTTTTTTTTTAAAAAAAGAAAAATAAATGAGTAGGGTGTCGTGTAGAGACCTGCGTTGGGCTTATCGACCAGAGGTTGCGTTGTCGAGTGACGGAGATTAACAGGGACAAAGGGAAGAATGACCCAAAGCTTAGTAAATACAAACACTTCCGGCGCTTTCCGGTGGCGATAGGAGCGCAGTAAATCATCTCTTGACTCCTCGTAAAGCTACAAACGAATCGAGATTATTAACCAACCCGATAAGGGAGCGTGATGCCTCAAACACTGGGAACACTGCAAGTCTTTTCCCCTCCCATTCTAGCTAACGGCTGGCTCACGCAAACTGTTGGGTGAAAACTAGGAGGAAGAGAAAAGAGAAGAGGAGACAGGGGCCCCAAGCGTCAGGCAAAAAGAGTAAACAACCATGTAAAAGACCATGGAAGGGGCTGCAAAAGACCGGATATGTTGGGTGGTCTAGTTGGTTTGTTCAAGCCTAGATTTTAAGGAGCTTTTGAAGATAACAGACTTATTTCGCACTCGGGTTCTATGCCCATGTCTGGGGATGCTTTAGAAAAATACACTTAGAGTCTTCGACGTAAAAAAAGTAAGGTTTGTTTCTTTTTCTTTGTTGGGGTAATGGATCAGCTTGAGAAAGCATTGGATAGACATAAACTATTGGCTTGGGTAGCCCGCAATCCGGATAGTCCGATTTTGTTCGGTATTTATACAGGGACAGTTGTGGTTCAGCCATACCCCAGCCGTTATGGTAGCGAAAGGAGCTAGTGGAGCCACCTATGTGTTGAATTTGGTAGCACTACGACCTCGTCTTCCCGCGCGCGCGAAACGGGAACAATGAAATCTAGATACGTAATCTGAAAAACGCCTTATCCCCAGTAAACTGTAATAATTTAATGCACCGTGTGCTCTAAGCAAAAAATAGAACTTCTCGCACAAGAACTATTCGAATTACCCACCAATGACAAAAAGATGCCATAATGAGAAAGCGAAAGCTGCCAATAATTATCTGCTCAAAGTTAGAAACGCTTCCAAAGATAAGGAACACTGAAAGAATTTTGACACCCGTAGTCACAGCAAATTTCGACAGAATTTTTAACTCGAGCTGATAAAAGAGCGCAACGGTAAACAAAACTACACAAACACGCTTTTTCTGCATAATTTTACGTACCTTTTATACTTGGAAGAGTTCATCCCTTCCGATGTGATTAGCCAATTAAGCAAACTGCAGCACACGCTGTTTACACTTCACGTTTCCTGCGCCGAATTCACAACACGGAGAAAAAATGGCGCGCGTCACGCGTCAACCATGATCAGCATTTCAAAATTCATAAAACAATTCTCGAAGGATTGTCAACTGTAGGTTTACCTTTTGTAACTACCCATAGCAACTGCAGTTCAAGCACATTAATGATCACTAGGTTCAGCACTAAAATTATAAGTTTTTTTTACTAAAATGTGCGGCCAAATACTTGCCACGTGTATACAGCACGCTGGCGCAACCGTTGAATAAAGCGTGTTGGAGAAACGCGGCCTGAGCGTGGGCCAGGATACGAGTTTCGCGCATGCGCCGACTTAGTTTTATAAACGTTTTCGGAATTTGGTTCTTTCATTTTAGAAACAGTGTAAGCAAAGGATTGTTGTAATAAGACATGCCAGGACGAAAACCAAAAATTACAATTCGTAAAAGAATTTCACGAACTTCTCACTAAAACCGAAATCAACTAACCTATTATAAGAGCCTCCCATGTGCGTATCCTGCACTCGTAGCCTTTCCACATGATTTGGTTACGTTCCAGAACACAGCAATTTAGAGTTACGAGCGATGAACTAGATCTAATTGTTTAATTGCTCAGTTGACACCTATGTGTTTATTTCTACAAATTACTGCAATAAATCTAAGAGATAAAACTAATTATGCCCTTTCCACAACGGAAGCTCTATTTTTTCAACAAAAAGGCAGCTGACATCCTCTCGTCATTTTCATCCTCGCTTTGATAATCACACTGGGTATAAAACAATTTAACACGTGTCCCTAAATTACGCTTTAATTTAAAAAAGTAGCCTTTTTATATGCTGTGTTGTTTTTACCGGAGAGAACAACTGACAATTTAGTTAATTACGACCCCTTGGTTGTTTTCACACCTTCACGCGTGCCCCACTGTAGAGAAAAATGTACCTGCCAAGAAAGTCACGCTACGTCCACTGAATATGCACACTATGAGTATGGCCTTCTGTATCCCTTGAAGTGAATTAATGGATACAAGTTTGAAGACAAAAAATACGAAAAATCGAAAAGTATCGTACAAAAAGTACGATACTTCCATATCACTGTTATACGTACGTGTGGAATGTTAGTATGAAACCTGGCGAAAGGATCTAAGAAGATTTCTGAACGTAAATTATATACAATAGGTATGAAAAGATCGGGCCCCAAACTTTTCATGCGCTAAATGGCGATAAAGTGTTGATTAACAAACTTGAGTCGTGAAAAACTTCCTTAAGCTAAACGACCATACCATGCTGAATAAAACAAACGAATAGTGTGCTTTATGGATCCTCGCAGGTGAAAACAAGTGCGTCATTGTATGAACAAACTGTAATTTTAAACCCTAATCAACCAAAGCTGCACAAATTAAAAAACCCTGTACATTTGAACCCACTTCTGATATACACTCTCCTGTGAGAGGCGCCTTTTTTTAATTACCAATATTTCGCATGCCATATATCCTCCAATGATCTGTCAATTAATTAGCCATTCACCTTATTTTCACTGAAAGGACTAGAGGTGGCAAAATAGTTGTTAACCACTTGAAGGCAAATTAACCAAATAGATTTCGTCATAGATTCCACGCAATTAGCACAACACGTCCCTCTACTTTCTCCAATACTGGGCAAATTTGTGAAGTTGCTCGACTAAAGCAGCCATAACGGCTGTCACGGAATCATCGATCAAGCTTTGCATATACCTGACGGCTTCCTCATCGCCCAGATCCAGACGAAACTTGTCCTGAACTTTACGAACCGTTTTATCAGGCTCGAGGGCTATGTCAGGAACACTTGCATCCACCATGAGGGCAAAAAGATTGAGGATCACATTGGCATGCCTGACATGTAGATTTCTTGTTAATCGAAACAGTCTTTCAAACTTTCAAATGAACCATTTACCGCCTTAGGTGTAAAAACGTGGTGTAGCAAAGCTTGCGGAATTGATTGTAGTGATCGGAATGTACTCCTCCCATTGCTTCGACCATTTCCTTGCTTAGTTTCATAGGCGGGGGCAACGGCTTGGGGTCCCGCCCCAAAATGTACCCAAAGTCTATGTGGAACAGCTTCCCTGATTTGGTAAGCATCAAGTTATCCAAGTGCCGGTCTCCAACTCCCAGCAAGTACGTAATAACACAATAGCCAGCTACAAAATGAGAATAGAAGTAGACAATATTCAAATTATCTACAAAATATTCTACCGCAGCTTCTGATGTAGGTATCCATAACTTCTGGGGCGATGCCATACGGTCCTGTTTCTAGTGCGTGATACTTGCGGAAAAAGTTCTGAATGGACCCAGCTGTGTCTCGAACTTCAGCCACCGAAACCGAGTCAATGAATTGTACAAAGCCTGGGAGGAAAAAGATACTTTACAGTAGGCCAATGAGTTCGCTACGTCAGTTCATACCATGCTTAGAAGACGTGGCCAACACGCGATAGGGTGTCAACTTTAAATCCAAATTTTCTCTCCGTAACAAACGATCCATGAGAGCAATAATCTGCAGGATAAGTTGGTCTTGTCGCAGATCGTCGCCATTCTTGAAAATGGCTACGTACTCTTTATTGCTCGTGGTACTGAACGTAAGACAGGCCGGCATTAACTGCGACTTGAACAAAGTGGCCCTAACCGAAAGAATGTTAAAACGGTTGGCATAGCCAGTCATGTACTATACTGACTTTTCGGGTACGATGCCCTTAATATGCGCATCCGGATCCAAGGGGAAGGGTAAGGGTTCGAATTCGCTCAAGCTGGTGCCTTTCAAGAAATCCTTGTCGGAGAGTAATGCCTGTAAGCGCTCAATCTAAAACCAACAGTTAACACGTAAAGTCTTTTCTTTCTTGGTATACCTTTTTCTTTCGGTTTCCACTTTCACGAGCCACGTTTTTCATCAACGCCACCAGTTTATCAACAAACAATCTCTGGCGTGCTAATATCTCTTTCCGCTTGAGGAATTCTCTCCCACCGTGTTTCAAAAACTGTCCCAATAAAAACGCCCTTTTAATATCAATACAGCAACCAAACTTTCAAATAACCTTCGTAAAGCGTTCCTTGACGGTTAAATACATTTCACGAATCCTTGAATCGCCCTTCAAGTTTGACTCGGGCTCTTCACATTCGATCATAAGGTACCTAATAACAATGGAAAAGAAAAATAATAATAGAGAAAAAAATAATAGTAATAATAAATAAAAAATAAATAAATAAATAAATAAAATAAATAAATAAAATAAAATAAATAAATAAAATAAAATAAATAAAATAATATATAATTTAATAATATATATAATTTAAATAAAATAAATAAAATAATAATAGAGAAAAAGAAAAAGAAATGCAGACTTTTACCAGTAAAAATAGTTGGCTAATACCGAATTGGCACAGGCTCTCTGGATGAGGAAAGTTGCGAGATCCACTCCAAAATTCTCTCCGTTCTCTACAAGTCTAACAGCGTCTTTTCCTTTCACTGACGCGTTGGTAGACTTCAAGGGTACTTGAGGAGACGACGGCGTTTCACTTGTGTCGCTATGACCTGGCAAATGTGCTTCTAGTTGCAATGAATTGGGGCGTTTCCTGGCGGAAATCCGTAACGATGTTAATCCTTTCTCAGACTCTTTAAGTGTAAGCTTACAGTTCTCCCGAATGATCACTATCGCTATTTTTTACTACGGAAGGTTCCCAGGCGCAAAGTTCTTCCATATTTTCATACTTCAAGGCTTGCACGAGTTGCAAAAGGTACAAGAGAAGGTCCTGCCAAGAAATAAAAACAAGACTTAACGCGAAAACGATTGGAACGAAAAACACCTTACCTCATCAGTGGCTTGGGCCAGGCGAGATACAGCATATCGACGAACGGCGGGGTGAGTAAAAGTCGGCCCAAGCATTTCCAAGGCGTCTTCAGGGTCAATAGGTGCCCATCGACCCATCAGTTCAATCGCTTGACGTGTTTCAGCCCCGGTGACCCAAGTTATGCATTTTAAAAATTTCGTTAACGCTTTTTTCTGGGTAGAAAGGTAAAAGCGGTATTTCCACACTAAATCCTGCTCCTCGCTTGTCAGTTGTTTGGTGGGCGGCGAGGTAACAATTGCGCTAAGCTGATCTCTAATTAAAGCGTCAGGTTTGCGGTCTCTGTCCGTTAGTCCGCTGCGAACACTTCTGGCCAGTTTGTGATGTTTACTTTCAACCAAGTTGTCCTAAACCAACAACGATAATAGACATGCCTTATAGCCAACTCTTTTAATACAAACCTCCAGAATTTCATCATCAGGTAATATCACAATATCATTTTGAGTCAGTCGAGCAATAATATCGTCCCCACCTTTCTCATAGTAAACGACGGTATACTAAAAATAAAAGCGATTTAAAAAAAAATTGCCAGCCAGTAAGAATTGCAGGATCGTACGTCTACTCCATGGTATTCCAAACGAGGAAACTCCACCATGATATACATAAACTTGGAATTTCGCTTCTCTTGCTCGTTGATCATCTCAATTTCCCGAAAAGTTAGTCTGTCTAGCCAGTCACAAGTCGGCATTTCCCCCATGCGATGTTTTTTTGTCAACTAATAGTACAATGGATTATTTTTTGTGACATTTATATATTTTTTTAACTGTACTTTGGATAGCCGTTGCATTACTTCATGACCGGGCTCAAGGATCTTAGCAGGAGTTTTGGTAATCAGGCCGCCATCAGCAGCTTGACCTCTCCAAACCCGTAGATCATGCATACCCTAGGAAGTGATCAGGAATACTCTCAAGACTTGTTTTTTCAATGAGGAAATAGGACAATTAAACGTTTACTTGGCGGAAAACTCCAAGTTTTCCAAACATTTTGTAGGAAGTCCCTCCAATGGGTACATATGTACAGGGTCCACAACACTCATAAATGGTAAGACACAGTTGAGCATTTCTTGGCAGGTCAGAATACTTCAAAGGAAGAGTAATCCATTCGTTCCAACTGTTGAATATACGTTTGTGAGAATTTATTGGTAAGGAACAGCTAACGATTATGGATTAACTTACTTCCAGCGATTAACGAAAGGTTTATACGAAGTTGTCACCGGCAACGCTAGTGCTTTTCCATCAGCCCAAATTTGGCACGTTACACACAACTCTTCGCAGCCTTTCTGGTGTAGGCCTGAAAACCTTAGTAGTGGCTCTTCCAAGAGCTGCTTATAACTTGGTCTGTCAATTTCTCCTTCTACAGAGCCACTACAAATTAAACAAAGTAAAAATATAAATAAATAAATATCTTATCAATCATATACTTTACATTTTAAGCGAGATATTTATATCCAAGTCACAACTATACAAGTAATGAAATCTCGTCGTGGGGTTAGACACTTTACTATTGAGTTCCAAACCAGCCATATTTAAATGCAATTTTAATGTCAGCTTGAGGCGAAACTAAGATTTCATCTTTTTGTTTCATTCAAAAAATAAAGACCCTAAAAACCCCAACTGGTTCTTTCACATGTAAACAGTTCAACGACTGAGGACAGACGTAAGCCGATTGGGAATAATTCCTTCACCCGTTTTTAGAGGACGCATTTCTAAAACCGGTATAAACGTATACAGTAGGCAAGCAGCGCCAGTTTCGTAGGAAACAAGTGGTGCGGCCACAACACAAATTACGAATCCTTGTTTTCATCAAATGGAGCTATTGGTACCACTCCACCGCTTGGCGGCGCTGATTCTTTTATTCCAAATCTTCCAGCTGGCGACGCAATTGGTCAAAAGTAGATGTAGTTGTTTCTATCACTCGTTTGCCGTTTCGCATCCTCCGTGAATGACTAAAACAATAACGAAGGATATAGAATAACATCCATAAAAAATCAGTGGTAATTAATAAAATAAAACAAGACACTCCCTTCCAACGTCCGTGAAATTGCCTCCTTCTACCGCATGTGAAAACCCCACACGATATTTCCAAAGTGAATCGCCAAAGATCGCCCCGTCTAAAGGCAACCGCCCCCTCGGAAGTCTTGAATACCGCGGTCTTGAGATCTGCCACCTATTGGATCCCCCAAAACAGACACTATCTTGGAAAACACAGTACAATCGTAGACAGAGCACTATAAAGGGACCCAAAAGGATTGAAAGCCTATAAAAAAGACTACTTTTTTCCATATTTAAATTTAATAGAAAAGAATTTACTCAGCCAGAAATGTCCACAGACGAAACCTCAACCCCTGCCTGGTGGAGTCTTCGCGGTCTTAAGTCGGAGCTGCGCATTTGAATTGATTCCTGGTTTCGATAATAACACTTAATCCGATTGGTAATGTTTGACTCACTGTGTTATAAAACTTAACTACTAGCTTTATAACATCGCTATACTAACTTAAGTAACATCGCTGGAGAGAGAGCACGTCTGCACTGACTGCTGACTGGCAAGCAACTGGCGTTTATATAGGGGTGCTTCAGGATGCACATCCATTCAGCGNATACTAACTTAAGTAACATCGCTGGAGAGAGAGCACGTCTGCACTGACTGCTGACTGGCAAGCAACTGGCGTTTATATAGGGGTGCTTCAGGATGCACATCCATTCAGCGGGCAAAAAAACGTGCGAATCCGTTCTCTTGAACTTGTCCAGACACGTTTTGGTGCGAAACGAGTTTCAAACCGGCTCGGAACCGGTTTGAACTAGTTTGAACCGGTTCAAACCGGTATAAGCCGGTTCAAACTAGTTCAAACTAGTTCAGACCGGTTCCGAATCGGTTCAAACTAGTTCAGACCGGTTCCGAACCGGTTCAAACTAGTTCAGACCGGTTTGAACCGGTTCAAACTAGTTCAAACCGGTTTGAACGGTTCAAACCGGTTTGAAACTCGTTTCGCACCAAAACGTGCCTGGACAAGTTCAAGAGAACGGATTCAAAATTTTTTTTTGCCCGCTGAATGGATGTGGATCCTGAAGCACCCCTATATAAACGCCAGTTGCTTGCCAGTCAGCAGTCAGTGCAGACGTGCTCTCTCTCCGGCGATGGTACGTAAGCTAGTATAGCGATGTTGTAAAGTTAGTAGTTAAGTTTTATAACATAGTGAGTTAAACATTACAAATCGGATTAAGTGTTATCTTCAAAACCTGGAATCAATTCAAATGAGCAGCTCCGTGGCAGCTCCGACTGAAGACCGCGAAGACGCCACCATCAGGCAGGGGTAGAGGAATCGTCTGTGGACATTTCTGGCTGAGTAATTCTTTTCTATTAAATTTAAATATGGAAAAAATTAACTAAACTTTCGTGTTTTTTATAGGCTTTCACTCAGTTTGGTTCCTTTTATAGTGCTCCGTCTGCGATTGTACCGTGTTTTCCAAGATAGTTGCTGTTTTGGGAATCCAATAGGTGGCAGATCTCAAGATCTTCAAGACTTCAAGATTCAAAGTCGCAAAATTCGAGAACCCGTCGCGGGTCGCGAGTCGCGCGTCTCGGCCGGGCCAAACGGCAAGCTACGGCGATCGGGCGATGGCGCGAAGAAAAAGTCAGTTTTTTGTGATTGAGTTTGTAAGTTAACCAAAACATCTATAAACTTTTTAAGCATTCTAAATAAAGATACCACCTGCACCTATAAATAGAAGGTCCGATTTTGAAAGCGCTAATAGGTAAAGGCGCTTGGTCTCCGGCCAACCGTCCCCCCATGTTATAAGGATAGGGACATTTGAATTTTGGACCAAAGAGGCGGAGCTAAAACCACTAAATAATTAATTTTTCGGTTAATATGCATAATTGACATAGGGGTTCTTCAGCCATAACACTTCCTTTGGTCTCCTCTATAACATATTTTTAAATTTTGTTGCACTTGACTCCCCCTTTAACATTTGGAGTAAACTCGCAGCGCCACCGCACCTCCGGTGGTACCAATAGCAATACTAGTTTTCATCCCATTTGGCGCGTGTCGAACAGTGAAATTAATTTGTGTTTTTGCTTTCGTCAATTAAGACTATAAAATAGTGCCTGAACTGCTTGAAAAGCATAATAATTGACTTTGTAGAACGGGAGGCTTTTCAAGTTTAATAACAATGCTGTCTGCGGTAGATGATGAAATTGAGGATTTATTTGGTAACAGTGAAGCACAGAGTGAACGAGGAAATGATAGTGACGAGTCAGGGAATGACGAGCACCAACGAGCAATTGAGGAACACGCAGTCAAGACCCAAAAAGCTGCCGATGGGAAAGTTATCACTCCAAAACGAGTTATTAGAAACCCTCAACCAAAACTTGATGCTGATAGATTGTGTGGGAAACGTGGGATTAAAATCTTGCAAGATACTTTCAAAGATGTTAAACTGAAAGGCAAGCGTCATGAGCTTGAAGATCTAGAATTGGTACTAAAAAGAATGGAGCATTGGGCCCATAGACTTTTCCCTAAATTGCCCTTCGATGACGTGTTGGGTAGGATAGAAAAACTGGGAGTAAAGAAACCTGTCCAGGTAGGTTAATTTCTTACGACTTTGTACGACTTGACCATATTTTACGCAAGATGTTCTTTAGACTCACATAAAGAAAATTCGTATGGACATGCTTTCTGATGAACCAAACGATGACCTCATGGAGTCTGATATGACTGAGAATGCAAGACCTAGATCACAGTCACCAGGGCCGGAGCCCGATGAGGAAGAAGTTGATCCTTTTGACGAGCTTATGGCGATTTCCAACACTAGAGCTTCTATAAGAGAAACTCAAGCTAACAGAGAAGCCATTCGGGCTCCCGAATCAGCTACCGTAACATCAACTGTACGTGGAAAACCCCTCTATATATAGTATTAAAAGCGATCTTAAATTATTTACAAAATCCATAGTTATCAGTGGAAATGCAGCAACGGATTGAAGAGAACCGAAGGCAAGCTGAAGAGCGTCGAAAACTTAGATTGCTACATCAACAGGAGCAGGAACAGAACCATGACAGTGTAGGAATGCAAAGTGCACCTTATTCTGCTAACGCGTTTACTGCCACCAATCCTAGCTCGACTGAACCTGAAGTTATCGAACTTGAACCGAAGGGTGATAACCTTTCTGTTTCAGCATGTTCGAGGACAGTCAATGAAGCTGCTGTAACCCTCAGTGATTCAGAGGAGGAACTTTCTGTTCTGGACATTATAAACGCGCTTTAAGAGTACTAACCAATGTTCTGCGTACAAAGTGACGTGTGTCTTCAAATCGGATTTCTCTGTAAGGCGTGTATTTTGAAGAGTCCTTCTAAAACAACTTTTTCCCGTTTTTGGAACTGAACTATATATTGTGGCTAAGAAACAGGCACGTTTCAGAGTACGTCTATTTAGCAAGATAAGCTTGCATGATGTTCTCCCATAGGGCGTGTAGCTCCTCATTGGGAGTTTTCCATAAGGCTTCTAAGCAGGACCATCCTCTCTTCTGTGTCGTCAAAACATATTCGTCTTTCGTTTGCGTGTAAAAATAGGCACCCAGCACCAGGGTTTGGCAAAAGCGCGCAGCTATACACACCTGGGAACATTGAAGGTAATATACATGTTAAAATGGACTCTTTCATGGCTTTCTGAAGGCTTACTTTCAGCAAATCCCATTCTTGCTGTGGAATTTTGCGTAGTTTTGTGTATCCAGCTAAAACGTGACCAGGGGCTTGTATTGCGTCCATCGTTTTGCAGTCTATCATCATGTAGCAATTTAAAATAGCCAGCTCAAACAAATGGTATGAGTGCTGAATGTCTCCAAAATCTATCATGCCAGTTACGCTAACACTTCCGTCTTCAGATCTCGTTACGAGAATATTTTGCTCGTTCATGTCACCGTGTATAGGCCCTTTCGATAAGTTAGGATATTGTGGGATAACTTCTTGCTCGAAAGCAGTTATGACCTCCGAGGCTAAATTTCTTCGCTGTTCATCTTCAACCGCATAAACAAACTCTTTTAGCCTCGGCAATGCTGTCAAGTTCCATATCTTGTCATGGTGACCTAAAGCCTCGTGTTCAAAGTTCTAAAATATATTCTACTAATGTTTGCTGTATCAAAAACATTCGATAGGACTGTTTACCAAGAGTTTCTGATCAATGCTTGCTGCAAATTGACCGACTTGAACCAATACGGTTGGGGTGTAATCCACGGATACCAAAAGATCGCCGGTTACGTACGTTAGCAATCGCAGAACGTGCGAATGCTGCTCCGAGTCACTTCCTAAGTGGTTCCCTAATCGCTCCAGATGAATCAGCTCCCCTTTTAAGTTTTTTACGGGTATTGGACAATCCACGCCTTGCTCACCTAAACTCGGAATACTTAACTGAGCAACGATAATAAAGAAAAAAATACGAACGTAAATAGAGCATCATTTTGTTTTGTGCATCCACGTAACCGCTGTTTTTCGAATCGAACGAATTGAGCACTTTTAAGACGTAACCGTGAAGGCATCTGTCGTCTGGATCCATCGCACTGAAATCCTTATTGACCTATAGGTACGTTTTTCTGTTGGACGCAGTCAAAAACAAAGGTAAATCAAGAAAATAATCACCTGGATGTGAAAATTTTTGTCGTCATAACTATTGAGGGCTTTAACGTCCACCACTGTCAAGCCATACAGCCTCTGTACAAGTTGGCGAGCAAGCTCCGAATCAATGTTAGGTATATTCGTGCTGGGCTTTGGGTCAGCCATCACGAATTTTTATTATTTTTTCGCTCTCTATGGGACTAACGATTCTTACAGCCCCTTCGCCAGGCGTGGTTTGTATCTTATAGATCTAGATTAAAATTAAGATCCTTGTCTGTCGGTTTGTTTAATAGCCAACAAAAATACTAGGATTAAAATCTGTTTATCTAGGCATATTTCTTATAGGGGTGATAATGGAAACGCCCGACTTGGAGATTAGAACCAAAAGCACCGAAGGAAAACACTCTTTACATCAGTCTTCATGGCCTTTTCTTACGAACCTATAAAGGTTAGATGTGATGCTTCTTCTTCTTGACGTCAACACGTTCTCCGGGTTTAGTTACATAGGGGAGGAGGGGGTGATACCGAACGATTTTCACTTTTTTGACCGCAGAGGAAAGGGTATTAGGCCTACCGAGTTTATTTCTTCG
>JAGJRP010000137.1:0-78070 GCA_022832235.1 Lepidurus couesii
ACCGGTTCAAACTGGTTCAAGCTGGTTCAAACTAGTTCAAAACGGTTTGAACCGGTTTAAGCCGGTTTGAAATTCGTTTTGTAGAAACACCAAAACAAGTTCACAAGTTTTTTTGCCCGCTGAATGGATGTGCATCCTGAAGCACCCCTATATATAAACGTCAGTCGCTTTCCAGTCAGCAGTCAGTGCGGACGTGCTCTCTCTCCAGCGATGTTACTTAAGCTAGTATAGCGATGTTATAAAGCTATAGTAGTTAAGTTTTATAACATAGTGAATTAAACATTACTAATCGGATTAAGTGTTATCTTAGAAACCCGGAATCACTTCAAATGTGCAGCTCCGTGGCAGCTCCGACTGAAGACCGCGAAGACGCCACCAGGCAGGGGTAGAAGTTTCGTCTGGACATTTCTGGCTGAGTAAATTATTTTCTTTTAAATTTAAATATTGAAAAAAGTAACTAAACTTATTCGTCTTTTTTTTATAGGCTTTCACTCTGTTTGGGTCCCTTTATGGTGCTCACGGACGCGTTTTAGAATGGTAGCTTCTTCCACTTCGGGATTGGAGCCAACAAGAATGGATTTAGGCGGCTTTGAATTCAGACAAGAATCAATAGGTGGTAGATCTCAAGATCGCGGTTCAAGACGTCGAGGTAGCAAAATTCAAGTTCTCGATGTAGACATTATTAATTCAGCTTATCTTTTCATTATTTAATGTGCATATCGCTCAACAATAATAAAGGTTTTTAACGCAGTGTTTCTACTGTTATTTTTTTTTAATATAGGCTCTTACCTTCCTTGGGTTGCTTCCACAGTGGTCGGGAAGTGGGCTCTTTTGGTCTACAGAGTGGGCTCTTTTGGACTAGGGGTGGGCTTTCTTGGAACTTGGCTCCTTTGCACTAGGTGGGCTCTTTTGGAACTGGGCTCCTTCGTCCTATGGCCAATTTACTGGCTTGGTGTAAGTAAGAAGCGAAGTGCAAGCTGCGGAATTCAGAAACGTAAATTCGAACCTATTTCCATAGGGTTTTATCCACCTAACTTTCGCGTTTCGCGTTGTAGAATTACACGTAAACACTGTCATAGCCATCCAGTCTAGGATCGTACGAAAAGATACAAATATCTTTAAAATAGTTTGATCAAAACCAATTGCAGTACTATCGCGTATTACTTGGTACATTTTTATTCTTACTATATTTTTTTTTTCAACATTATGTTAGTAGGTCCTGGCCCGCGTAATAGATCGTATGCAAACTAACTATAAGTATTTCGCTCGATCGCTTCGCTGACCATGCATTCGGTTTACAAACAATCACATCCACCGACCGGGGTGGAGCATACGATTCATTGCAACTTTCTTAGTCCGGAAGAAAAAAACCTGGTTGTTGCTGGCTCGAATTTTCTTCGCATATATCGCCTGATTGAAGATGACGTCAAAACGTCCGCTTCCAAGGCAAAACTGGAGTTTGTTGCTTCTTACCCCTTGTTTGGCAATGTCATGTCTATGGCCAGTGTTACTTTACCCACGTTCCCTAAAGATTTGCTCCTGTTAAGCTTCAAAGATGCGAAAGTGAGCGTGGTGGAGTATGACATGGCAGCAGACACCATCAAAACCCTTTCTCTTCACCACTTCGAAGATGAAGACATCAAGGTAATGTTTATATAGTTATAATATTAATAGATATATTCAGTTCATAACTAATGATTGTTTTATTATAAAGGGTGGCTGGACTAGCAAAACTCCTCCTCCTATAGTCAGAGTTGATCCCGAGTCGCGATGCGCTGCTATGATTGTCTACGGACGAAAACTGGTGGTTCTACCCTTTCGAAAAGATAGTCTGATCACCGATATCGACCGAAAGTTCACCAAGATGAACCAGGGCTTTAATTCCCCCATCTTGGCGTCTTACGTTATCCACCTGAATGAAATGGAAGAAAAATTGGACAATGTGATCGATATTCAGTTCCTTCACGGATACTATGAACCGACACTCTTAGTCCTATGCGAGCCTGTCAAAACCTTCTCAGGGTAACTTGTCATCTTGTTAAAGTATCTTTTTCGAGCTGTCTTATTCCTGTAGGCGTTTGGCTGTTCGAAGCGATACTTGTGCAATCGCTGGCTTGTCGTTGAACCTCCAAGAGCGAGTACACCCAGTTATTTGGTCCTTGACTGGTCTCCCTTTCGATTGCTCGCAGGTTTTGGCCATTCCCAAGCCTATTGGTGGGTGTTTGGTTGTGGCCACCAATTCGGTTATTTACCTGAACCAGAGTATGCCTCCTTATGGAGTGTCTGTTAACAGTATAGCTGATACTACTACCAACTTTCCATTGCGTAAGCTTTCTTTCTAGATTAAAGCATTTTAGTAAAATTTTGGGGTGAAAATAGATAAACAAGAAGGGGTGAAAATGACTTTGGATTGCTGCCAAGCTGCGTTTTTGTCTGCAGACCAAATCTTGTTCTCCTTGAGAGGAGGGGATATTTACGTACTCACCTTAATTGCCGATTCCATGCGCTGCGTTCGCTCTTTCCACTTTGACAAAGCTGCAGCCAGTGTCTTAACTACCTGTGTCAGTCAATGTTCCATACTTTCGTAATTTAAATATTGGAAAATGAGTTAAGGCTGGTCCGTTGTAGGTATGTTTGTGCGACAAAGGGTTCGTCTTTTTGGGTTCGCGGTTAGGCAATTCTTTACTTTTGAGTTACTCAGCCAAGGATAAAACAGACGGTGACGTAAAGAATCTGCCGGCCGATGAAGTACCTGCAAAGAAGCTAAAATTAGACTCACAAGGCAAGCTCTCGGTTTAAATTTGATCCTGTAAATTGAATTTATCAATCGTAGATTGGCTGCTGAATGGTAATAATGCTGACTTGGATCTTGAGACGGAGGTTTATGGCATGGATGACGCGACAGCTTCCAAAGCTATAACCTATCAGTTCGAGGTATTCGTTCATTTTCCAGCATTTTTTCTACAATTTTTGACTTTCCGTTGATCAACAGGTTTGTGACAGTTTGCTGAATATTGGACCTTGTGGTAACATTACTGTGGGAGAACCTGTTCACCTGTCTGAAGAGTTCATAGACCCTAACGAACCCGATCTTGAGCTGGTTACTACCTCAGGTTATGGCAAAAATGGCGCCATATGCGTTTTGCAGCGTTCAGTGCGCCCTCAGGTAATTAAACTGGTTGCATTTGACGGATTTTGTATTGTTAAGCGCACATTGTTAGATTGCTACCACTTTTGAAATACCTGGGGTGAAGCGCATTTTTACTGTGCATTCTGCCAAGCTTAAAAGCGAGGTAGAGGGATTGGAAACGCATACCTATCTCCTCCTTGCTAGGGAGGAAAGCACAATGGTAAATACGGAATAGAGATACTTTTTCTTTGATTCGAAAATTTAAGTTCTTACCTAGATTTTGCAAACTGGTCAAGAAATCAACGAGCTGGAAAACTCGGGGTTTATAACCGCTGTTCCCACCATTTTTGCTGGGAATCTCGGAGGCAACAAATACATCGTTCAAGTATGAAAAAGTTCAGCTACAACTTTTTTTTTCATTCCTGGCGTAGGTTTGCGCTTATTGTCGGTTTCGTCAATAGGCGCGAGCCTACGTCGAGAATGGAAAAAAATCACTCTTATACTCATTTTACTCATACTTATTACTGAAAATAGGTAAACTCTGTAGCTGTTCGATTGTTGGAAGGGCACGAAGAACGTCAGCACATATCCTTGGAAAAGCAAGGCTCTTGTGTGTCAGCTTCCTTACAAGATCCTTATTTGGCTGTCTTGACCGAAGAGGGTGCTGTTTTACTATACTGTTTAAAGGAATTCCGTAACGAAGCGAAGCTGACCTTATTGAAGACAATAAACACGGTAGCATTCTAAAGGTAGTTTCAAACCTGATCTTCATTAGACAAAATTGTCAATAGGAACCTGGAATTGAAGCTGTGTGTTTGTACCGAGATGTTAGTGGTATTTTCACAACCCGGGGTAACGAAACAGAGACTTTCACTTTTGCACCTCCGAAAGTAGAAATTAAGCCCGAGTTTAAACCGTAAGAACATGAAATAACATTGAAATGTAAGTAACTTCTATTTTAAAACACAAAACACCGAAGGGATGTGGATGATGACGATGACATCCTGTATGGAGACAAGGAGATGCCCGTGTTTGAATTCAGTTCTACCAGTGATGACCAGAGCAGCTCTAAGCCATCATCAAAGTAAACCTTCAACAATACGTAAGGAGTTGTTGATTTATGTTTACTACTACTTTCAGGTTTTCTAAATTAAGCGAGGTAAAGCCAACGTATTGGTTGTTCATTATATTGGAAAGCGGCGATATGGAAATCCATAGCGTTCCAGAAGGTCGTTTGGTCTTTTCAGTTCAAGGATTACAATTAGCCAATCGTTTACTAGTGGATGCTACCCAAGTATCAGCAGTCAAGTAATTAATCTTCGCTAAAAAATTGGCGTTTAAACTAAGAAGCTGTATCTCAAGTGTGGAGAATTTCCATGAATCTACGGTTCCGCCAACAATCAAAGAATTTCTAGTGGCAGGATTGGGTCACTTGCAACGCAAACCTCACTTGTTTGTTCGTCTCAGCAATGAAGAACTGCTGATCTATCAAGCATTTTCTTTCAACGAAAATACTGGTGACGAGCAGCTTAAGATACGGTTTCGAAAGATTCCCCACAATCCAATGTTCAAGGCCAGGAAAGTTGGGTAAGTCATGTCTTTTTTACAATCTATAACCACCTTAAACGGATGTTTATGTTTTAGCTTTAGGGGGTAGTGTTTATGTTTATTTGTTTGTTTATGTTTACGTTTTAGGGGTAAATTTGTGCAAGATGACGAAGCAGAGTGGAAAACATTACCCCGGTTGAGGTACTTTGCGAATATTGCAGGATACTCTGGGGTAATATTTCTGTGTAAACATTTCATTTATACATTTTATACTAGATAATCTATGCTAGGTGTTCGTGAGCGGTCCCTATCCTCATTGGCTGATGATGACAGCACGAGGCGAACTTCGGTGCCATCCCATGAGTATTGATGGTGCTGTGGTGTGTTTCGCTCCGTTTCACAACGTAAATTGCTCCAAGGGTTTCCTGTATGTGAACGGCAAAGAAGAGTTAAGGATTTGCAACTTGCCCACGCATTTATTGTACGACGCACCTTGGCCTGTGCGCAAAGTACCTTTGCGTTGCACTGCGCATTTCATTGCGTATCAATGTGAGACCAGAACGTACGCCATTGTCACATCCTCAAGTGAGCCTTCAAATCGGGTGTATATCTTCAATGGAGACGATAAAGTATGCATCCAAGAGTTAAATTTCGTAGTCGAAGTAAAAAAAAAAATGATTAGGAATTGAGTGTCGAAGAACGAGATGACCGGTTTCCCTATCCATGTGTAGAACAGTTCAGCTTACAAATTTATTCGCCTATTAACTGGGAAGTAAGTACATCTTTGTTTTCTTTTAAGTTTGAGCGGTAAAGATTAATGTGCTAACGTGTTAGCCTGTTCCTAACGCCAGAATTGAGTTTGACGAATGGGAACACGTCACATGTTTGAAAAACGTGAGTTTGGCGTACGAAGGCAACGTATCCGGTTTGAGAGATTACTTGGCTGTGAGCACGAATTATAATTTTGGAGAGGACATAACCAGTCGTGGCAGGGTAAATTTCATTCATAGATTTTCTTTAGTGTACTAAAAAAAATAAAACTAGATTTTTCTCATGGACGTAATCGAAGTTGTACCTGAACCAGGCCAACCTTTAACTAATACCAAGATGAAGGTTATCTACGACAAAGATCAGCGAGGACCAGCCACGGCTTTGACTCATGTACAAGGATTTCTGGTATCTGCATTGGGTCAGAAAGTAAGCTTTCGCAGTTTTTTTGTAATAAATACCTGCTTAATTACACTTGAATATTAGGTGTATTTATGGCAGTTGAAGAATAATGATCTTGTTGGTATTGCGTTTATTGACACTGATATCTACGTTCATTCGTTGGTTACAATCAACAACTTCATTCTAGCAGCTGATGCCTACAAAAGTGTCTCGGTTCTGTGGTACCAAGAAAGTTATCGAACATTATCCATCGTTTCCAAAGTAAATAACAACACAGTTTTGAAGGCATGAGAATAAATAAGAATAAATATTTGCGAAACGCTTACCTTGTAGGACCCGAGGTTTATGGAAGTTATGGCAGCAGAGTACTTTGTTGATAACTCACAGCTGGGCTTCTTGGTCACTGATGCGGATCAGAATATGCTACTCTATATGTACATGCCGGAAAACAGAGAAAGTTTGGGAGGTAAAGCTTGGTATTGTTAATCCATTTTCGCTCTTTACTATGAAATTGTATCTAATTTAGGCCAACGACTGATACGCAAAGGAGACTTTCACGTAGGTCAGGGCATTACTACCATGTTTCGAGTTCGGTGCAAGTTGACCGAACCTTGGACGGGAATGCGGTTACCTCCAGTTTACGAAAAAAGGCATTTGACCATGTTTGGTAAGTCAATCGTATATACAACAAAAACATTAATTATATTGTGCATTTTCATAGCGACATTGGATGGAGCTTTGGGTTATGTGATGCCCATTCCCGAAAAGACGTATCGAAGGCTTCAGATGTTGCAGAACGTGCTCACCACAAGCATTCCACACACTGCTGGGCTGAACCCCAAGGCCTATCGGACTTACCGAACAAATGCTCGCTTGCTAAGCAATCCGGTTCGTGGAATTGTAGACGGAGAGCTTGTTTGGCAGTTCCTCAATTTGTCGCATTCAGAGCGTTTAGAAGTGGCGAAGAAAATCGGCACGCGAATCGAAGATGTCATGGACGATTTAATAGAAATTGATCATTGTGCTGCATATTACTAAAAACATGTATAGTCTCTTTGCGAAAAAGCACCCCTGTCTTAATACAAGCCGGAATTTTTGAGACATAAAATCTTTCACTAGGGTTCGGCACCCGTGGCGCTGCGATCGTCGTACCAACGTGTGTAAAATTACAAACAAAAATTAGTCCGCATAAATTGGGTAAATCTCCATAATGTGTTAAAATGTGTGTAATATAGAGAAGTACTAGCACTCATCAGTTTTTTCATGAGAAAAAGTGAAAAAGTTTCTGGTCTGACTGTCTCGACTGGGCTGCTGACTCGCGCCCACTCACAGGCGCGATCCCACTACTGCCCAACACGGGGACTTTTGGCTGCTGAGTTTCCCCCCTGACCCGATACGCCCCTCATTATACAACCTGGACTCATCAGAATCCTCTAATGAGCCCATATTGATGCCAGGCTTAGTGCGGACGCCCGATCAACATGGGTGACGAGCCAACAGTGGTCCCAACCTCAAGTCATCCTCAGAACCAGGCCTCCCAGAAGCAGGATTACAGGAGTATGCCAAACTCCCAGCCGACAGAAAAGTATTCCGGCAGCTACTTATGCAATGAAAATTGTTAAATAAGCTATTTGCTTGAATTCTACAGTCTAAGCTTTACTTCAAGTTAAAGATACATTTTTGGCTATAATAACTGAAGACTTTAGATAACCTGCATCCTAAGGTTGTGAAGTGTAGATAACCTGAACTTTCGAAGTTAACTTATACAAGCCTATGGTAAGGGTCTTCTACTGATGGAGACAGGGTTGAGTTCAGTATTCATTGTTTTGAAACGGAACGCAAACAAAACATGGCTCAGAAAAAAACAAATGTAAATTCGAGAAGTGAATTATGTTTGAGCGATTTAAGTAAGAAGTCAGTACCAGAAATAAAGGATATTATTGATAGACAATCCAAATTACTTCGTAACAAGTAAGTGGAATCTGCTTATGCTTATGAGTTTTGACCCAGTTTTGCGAATCACTTCATGTCTTCAGTTTAATTGTTGTTGGAATAGATCGTTTCTGGAAAAGTTACCCGATAAGGGAAAAAGGATAGAAGAAATACTAC
Organism: Lepidurus couesii; assembly: GCA_022832235.1. Taxonomy (NCBI): domain Eukaryota; kingdom Metazoa; phylum Arthropoda; class Branchiopoda; order Notostraca; family Triopsidae; genus Lepidurus; species Lepidurus couesii. The sequence goes on from JAGJRP010000137.1 coordinate 7,958, forward strand.
AGAAGCTACGAGTTACGTTAAAGACAAAAGAAGCAGAAAATGAATTAACGGACCTTCTATCGAGTTTGACACTGCGCCCCAGTAAAATGGACGTAGACAGCATCGAATGGAGAAATCAAGTTCCCCATTCCTCTAGTATTGCTGCGATAAATCCCAGTGGACATATTTCCAGCGAAAGCGAAGATTCAGATGATGACAGTCCTAAGGATGAGCGAGAAAAGGGGCTGAAAGTTTTAAAGATCTTGGCTTCCGGAACAGCAAAAGAAAAACGGATTCGACAAAAGTAAAAAGTTTTACTTCAAACTTACACATAACTGATCAATATTTTTTTCCTATTTTTTAAATAGAAAACCTGAAGTCAAGCTTGTAACATTGGATGAAATTATGCGGTTAGAAAAGGAAGATCCCGAAGCACATACCGTGGTTGAAAATATTGTAAAAGATACAAATAGTGTTCTTCAACAAAGAATCTTTCACGAAGATTTGGCGGAGAAAACAGATAAAGCTTTGGAAAAGGAAAGTTTTAAGCCCTACAAGTAACCAAAGCATTTTTGTCGGTCAGTCTATCTGTTGCTAAGTGTTTTATTCTGGTTTCAAGGTCTTTGAAACATTATCATATTACTCCGGAATTTATTAAAGAGCTAACGGGCTCGAATAACTCGTCCGATACCCTCCCTTTACTGCGTACTCGTAGTCAGTTGCCAAAAGTAGTAACAGCCGCTACGCCCCCTCCTTCAAAATTTGGTGAAGCTAAATCTGTTTCCTTGCAAGAATCACTGAATTTGCAAAGACATCAAGTCGAAAAAGCTCATGAAATCGAATTACGTCAAGCCGCTGAAAGACTAGCTGGAAAACTTCAGATACAAATGGACAATGAACCAAACTTCTCTCATTTTACACAGTACCAAAGCCGGAAACCCAAGGAAGCCGATTCTGATGACGAGAAAATCTCCGAAGTCTTTCACGACGAAGATGAGGATGGAACTGGAGGAGTTTCCTTTCCCCTCATGGAGTAGTGTTGATTTGAGTACCGTGAGAATGTAAAGCTGATGTTGATTGAACATGTCCTCTAAAGCTTGGAAATGTGAAATTCGGGTATTCATAAGGGCTAATACAATTTGTGACTTTGTGTTTGTACAAGAGGAATTCCGAGCGTATTTTTTCCCATTATTTATTGTACCCGACCTAAGAATAGCACCGCTATACTTCTCAACCAATCACGGCGCTGCTTTCCTGCGTTTCCTGATTTGCCTCCTGTTTTCCTGACGTCACGACGCCTCACGGTTTCTCCGACAAGCGTCAAGCGACGTCTCTGGCTCTATGGATCGTCAGCTGACAAGGGAAGGGGGCGACGAGTCTACTACGACAGTGTACCGAAACGGCGTTGCGGGGCTAAACGGCAATTTTAGATTTGGAAGGGCTCCCAAACTAACCCGCTATACTTGCTGATGTTGCATGTGTTCTGCTTTCAGTTTCAGTGGCCTTTTCGTTGCGTGAAATTGCAGAGCAGGAAACACTAACAGTTGCATTAACCAACCTACACAAGTTTCGTTATTGATCATGGGTTATTCGACCAACAGCGGAATGGCAACACATTGGATTATTGATTAAGATACACTGTTGCGTTTGTCTGGCTGGACGAAAGAAGGAAAAGTAAACACTTCAGTGTAAAATTATGGTGAGTGCTTTTGCATTCTGCGATAAGTTATTTCTCGTGTTTTCACCGCTTCCTTAGTATCCGAGTAAACAATTCTCTTGGCGTGTTTTCGTATAGCTTATCGATTTACCGAGTCGGCGTTCTTTTAGGTTTCCCTCTCTATTAGATTTGAGCCGACGTTGCTACAGGCTATAACTGCTCTAATTCGTATTTCGTGTGAGGTGTTAGTTCGGGTAGGCATTTTGCGTAATTAGGCTACAGTGCATGCTTCTTATTACGGCACCGGTATCGTAACGGCTTTACAGGTGTGGTCCGGTACTTATATCCCCTTATAAATAAAATTTTATGAAACGACATAATCATCCTGGAGCTCGTTAACTAATTAATCCAGTACTGGGTTTCAATTTAGGACGAGATTTATAAAGCGAATGCTTCGTCGTATTCGAAACGAAAGGGGAAAGTGAATCCGCGGTTTCTGGCTCTCCTTTCATAAGCTTGTGTAACAGCCGAATAGATCTACCGTTATACTTCCGCACCGCTCCCCTCTTTTGAACCGAAGCCAAGCCACACTCCGCATAATAAGTTAGCGTGAGTCCGAAGAGCTCGCTTTTTCGGCATCAGGCGGCAAGGGAGGGCGCAGTTAGCAGCCACGTTGTTAGGCAAACGCTACGCCATTGCCGTCCTGGCCGGGTAACAACGTGATTTCTTTGTTTTCCTATTTCGGTCGGGTGTAACCGATAGCACTACGCTAATTTTTGAGTAACTAGAACGTTTGTGAGGAAGTTTTATAACGTGAGCGAGTTTTTTTCTAATGAGATAACTCCCGAACTGTAATCACTTCAGTCCAGCGCCACATTGCATCATTATAATGCCTTCTTCGAAGTCAGATACACGCGTCTGTAAAAGGACACGGGTAAATTATTTTTTGTTCATTTAATGTTTTCCAGTTTTTCTAAAGTAAACGTATAAATCTACAATCATCGCGAACTTATCGGGAAATCCCGTAATGAGCTCCCTTGAGAGGAGGCTGTGCGATTGATGATTATGTTAATATAATAGCTTGTTTGTTAGAACGTGATCATTATTTTGCTTACAAGTAAAAACGTATAAGGTCACTCATTTGTAAGTCTCCTTTTATTTCAAGGGGAAGGGGGGAGGAGGGCGGTTGGGATCGCGACTTGAATAATGTAATTCGCTTGACCAAGAACCTCGAGCATGCTCTTTTAAGTCCTTGTCATATTTATCGCAGTTCTCTTAAGTTCATTCCTATCGTTTAATATTCTGAATTTTCAACATGCTTCCGTACTTTTACTTTATTACAAAGCGTGTCGAAGTACGTGCGAATGAGCTCGATTTTTAGCATTCGTAAGTGGGCTGACTATTCGAGATTACCGAGGCAGGGTATCTCTTAAGATAAATTATCAGTTGTGGACTCGATGGGGATGGGGACTAAAAGATTACCGATCATCTTGTTGGAGACACCTTGTTTCTTGGTTCCTGTAATAGACTTTGGCCACGGAATGACCGTTACGGCAATCCGAATTAAATCAAACACAGTTTTTCGAGCGAGGGACAACACTTGACGTCGAATGTTTTCCACTTTGGATCATGGTATAGACCTAGCTTGATTTCTCTGTTATAGGCTCTGTTTGTCTGTTTGCCGTGTATGGGCATAGGGAAATGAAAGACAGGGTTTGTCGACCCACTTTTATTAGTTGCGTGTCTTTGTTCCATACAGAAGTCGGACAAGCGAACATATATAGCTCATTGCCATGCGTCGTTAGGTTTGAGAAACACAAGGACAAGATGTTTACTTAAAAGCCCCTTTTGATAGAGGCGTCAAATGCTATTCACGTTTTCCGCTTTCATAAACAACCCTGAAATAAATTATTAATTTTCTGAGGATCGAGGTTGTGTCCCGTCTAATTTATTTATGATTAACTCGCTAGACGGACAGCAGTGAAACAGGTGCTGAGAAGGTGCCATTATCGCCGGGAGAAACGGCGGAATCGAACGGCCAACATAACCACAGCAATGACGAATCACTTTGCGAAGTCCACGATGTGCCCATTCCGCCGGACGGAGGCTGGGGTTGGGTTATTGTCTTATCGTCCTTCACCTGTAACTTGATCGTGGACGGGATTGCCTACACCTTCGGCGTTTTCTTGGGCGACTTCGTCAACTATTTTAACGAAAGTAAAGGAACAGTCTCATGGGTTGGCTCCTTATTAGCTGGCGTTTACCTTACTTGTGGTAATTATTCCACTATTTTTCTTAGATTTCTTATTGAAAATAAGAAACCATTTTTTAATCAATAGGTCCCTTGGTTAGTGCACTGACGAATAAGTTTGGGTGTCGGGCGACTTGTATTCTCGGCAGTGTAATAGGATGCATAGCGTTCATCCTAAGTACGTTTTCGGTCAACGTTCCCATGTTGATGGTTACTTATGGCGTCTTGGGAGGTAAAGCCTACGTTTATTCTTAAAAAAACCGCTAGCTCTAGTGAAAGTTCTCACGTCGTTTCTAAAGGTATCGGCTTTGGCCTCATCTACTTGCCCGCTATTGTCTCTGTGGGCTATTACTTTGAGAAAAAGCGAGCCTTTGCAACAGGCATAGCCGTTTGTGGGTCCGGTTTCGGTACTTTCGTATTCGCGCCTTTGGCTACGGTCTTACTGGAGAATTATGGCTGGAAAGGAGCTAATCTTATTCTGGCTGGACTCATCCTAAACTGTGCCGTAAGCCATACATCTTATTTCCAGCATTCCTAAGCTAAAAATAATTTCTAAAATCTTCGTGGCATGTAATTCTTAGGTATTTGGCGCCTTGATGAGGCCCTTGGAAGCGCCCAAGAAATCCAAATGCAAGCCCTTATTGCAGCGTATGGCAGAAGACAAGGCTTTGCAAATGGAGAAAGGCTCTTTGATGGGTTCATCCTATTTTATGGTCCAATTACCCGATGGAAGTTATGAACGACGACCCAAATTACTCATAAACGCTGACCCCGGGGTGCATTCAAGCCTCAACCTTGATCAGGTATAAAGTGACTTACTTTACACCGCTAACCACAGTATAAAGGTTTACTTACGTATTGTAAACCTTTATACTGTGTCGCTAACTAATTATTTCGTGAAATGAATCAATGGTTCTAGATCCTGGATTTAAATAAATTTTTTCTCAATGCTCGTTTTTAGTTGGCTACGGCAACTGCAAGTACGCTTCCAACAATCAGCGAAGTGAAAACGGCCGAAGGAGCATTGAGCGATTCTAGTGGTAGCCCACCGGCAGGCAGCACTTTAGGGTCTCCCACCATGGACGACAAGAAAGTGAAAGGCTACACTCCAGAAGCTGATGCTGAAGAAACTGAACATTTGTTGAGCGCCGAGGGTACTAAGAAACCCGTGCCAGCTCCCCGTCAAGCCTTGGAATTATCCGAGGGCATGCATTCGTCGCACCCCAACTTATCTTCCAATGGCACGTTAGAAAGCAAGCCGCGCGAACGTAAAGGTTCCCATGGCTCCCATGCAAATGGGGATACCCACAAGCGCCGCTCGGGACACATCCAAGATGGCGAGGTGGAAATGATGCCCGCACCTGAGAAAAGGGACGTGGTACGCCCCTTAGCACGCAAAGATATCTTCTACTCGGGTAGTATTCAAAACCTTCCGGAATGTCAAGCACAGGGATCTATGGCATCCTTTAGGCAAAGTATGATCTCTTTGCCCAAACACGTCTCAAAGGGAGACGCTGAAAATAACAAAAAAAGTTCAGGTAACCTTACATTTCCTGGGGGTAAAGATTTGAGATGTTAAAAGAACTGAAATGGCTTCTTTCATGTTGGTAGGATGTTGCGCATGTTTACCGGAATCTTTCCGCCATACTATGTCGGAGATGATGGACTTTTCGTTGATTAAAGACCCCGTTTTCCTCTTTATTGGAATTTCCAACGTCTTCGGAATGCTTGGCTTCTACGTTCCTTTCGTCTACATTATCGACGCCGCCAAAATTCGCGTAAGTGACAACGCAGCAGCCAACTTTGTGGGAACTATAGCCGCGTTCGTTTTGACCAAAGTTTAAGCCGACTTAAAAGTCTACCCAAAACTTTGCGCTTATAAGCGTTCGAGATTGGTACACTTACGCCAGACTTCGGGCTTAAACTTAACCCCGCCCCTTGTTTATTTATCTCCTTTGTCGATATCGAACAATTCGTATATTTTTGTATTTATTTTTTCTACAAGCATCGCCCAACGGGTGGAACAATAGAGCTTTTGGCAAATTACGCCTCTCGCGGCAAGAGTTGGCGAAATCCGCCATTTTGAGTACATTTAAGGTAAGGTAAACAAACAACAACAAACTGTTTTCCGAGAATAGTTTGGTTTTGCTTACAGCTTTTACAAGTAGCTTAGGTAAACAAACAAAAAGACACAATAAGACACAAAGCAAAACCAATATTCACGGAAAACAGTTTGTTGTTGTTTGTTTACCTTAACTTAAATATACTCAAAATGGCGGATTTGCCAACTCTTGCCGCGAGAGGCGTANAAGACACAAAGCAAAACCAATATTCACGGAAAACAGTTTGTTGTTGTTTGTTTACCTTAACTTAAATATACTCAAAATGGCGGATTTGCCAACTCTTGCCGCGAGAGGCGTAATTTGGCAAAAGCTCTATTGTAAACTTTTGCTTATAAGCGTTCGTTTTAGCCTAAGCTTTCAAAGTTTACGGAAGTCCACTTCGAAAGTTTTCTTCGAAAGTTTCGAAAGTTCCAAAACGAACGCTCCAAAACGAAAGTTCCAAAACGAACGAAGCAAAAGTTTACAATTGCTCCACCCATGGGGCGGTGCTTGTAGAAAATAAACAAAAACAATATACGAATTGTTCGATATCGACAAAGGAGATAAATAAACAAGGAGCGGGGTTAAGTTTAAGCCCGAAGTCTGGCGAAGTCTACCTATCTCTAAGTCTATCTCAAAACTTTGCGCTTACAAGCGCAAAGTTTTGGGTAAACTTTTAAGTCTGCTTAAACTTTGGTCAAAACGAACCCGGCTTAAGTTTAAGTCGAAGGTGCAAAACGAACGCTTCTCAAGTGGCAACGAAGTAATCTAACCTATGAATTTTTCCGTAGGGGGTTGAAGAGCAACAGGCTGCTTTCTTGCTTTCTATCATTGGTATCACGAATACGTTCGGTCGTGTCTTCTCGGGCTGGCTTTCAGATTTCCCGGCTGTTAATTCCCTCTTCGTGACCAACGTTTGCATCCTGGTCAGTGGAATTAGCGTGGCTTGCGTGCCTTTCGGCTCTGACTATATCGGAATGTGTGTCATTGTTTCGGTGTTTGGCCTCTTCTCTTGTAAGTTTCCCTGAATCTCTGAATCATCGTCTCTTCTGTACTGATAGCTCTATTGCTTCTTCCTTCGACTTGAAGCTGCATTTATCGCGCTTACTTCAATCGTATTGGTGGATTTGCTGGGCATCCATCAACTGACCAATGCGTTTGGTTTGCTCTGCATTTTCAGAGGAGTTGCTGCTATCGTAGGCCCTCCCTTGGCGGGTAAGCCACCCTAATTACATATTCACTTTTAATATTTTTTTTAATAATAGGGTCTGTGTATGATTCAACGCAAAGTTATGATGTCCCCTTCTATTTGGCCGGGGGCTTCTTAGTGATTGCGTCGGCCATTGGTTTTATGGTACCGGCCGTAAGCCGGATTGTTAAGAAGAAAGAAGCTAAACTTGCTATAACCAAAGCACAAGAAACGAAGAAGAGTAAGTTTGTGATTTTTTAAAAATGTTATTTCGGGTAACCTGCCCCTTTCTATTTCGGGTAACCCGCTTTTGGTACTTTCTCTAACACCTAACTTTGCTTGTTGGATGGTTCAGAGCTTGTGGCGACCTGTTCTTCGCAATCTGGCTGTCGCGTATCTGTCACCTTGAGTGAGGAATAACGCTCACTGCTGTAAAAGCGCATGGTTTCGGTCACGTAGCGAATAACCTTATTTTGTTACTTTTTTGCAGGTGAACCCGGTAAGGCCTCTGGCGTGCCTAAAGTTACTGCCACTTCTCCAAGCCCAGTGTCCTCACCCTAATCAGTGCAATCGCAAAGGTTAAAAGTAACCGGAGGCGGTCATTTTTATCCTAGTTTTATGTTAAGTCGTCATTGAATTTGAGCAAACCAAAAAAAAAGAGAAACTGAAAAATTGCATTATAAAAAAAAAAAAAAAACAGTTACGAACAAGTAATTAGAAACATACCCCAGTGAATCAAGTCGTAACCCATGCGGCAGATATACCTTTCAACACTTGTTACCCGGAAGCGAGTTTAAATGCAGTCGTGGATATAGCCATCGTATTTTTACCTAGTTAATACTTTCGAGCAACGCGGGTGTGGTTGTAATTCTATGAATTTTTAAAAGAAACAGTGCGGTGCAAATTAATTTCGTGAGTAGTAGTATGAATCGGAATCGGATTAACTAGTAAGGAGAGCGTCCAAGGTAACTTTATAATATTGAAGCTCAACGGTGATGTGAACTAGAGTTAAGAGATTCTGATACTTCCGGTGCATAGTAATCATAACAAACTCGCTTCCTGGAAGTGTTGACTTGAGGTAAACTGATTTTTTAGGCGAGGAAAGCTTTTTTTTACATTTTATTTTTGTTTGCTGAGTGCTAACTCTTAGGGTGGAAGAAAGGATTGATACTATCTTAGTCGAACTTTTGGAACACGTCGAACGATTTTGTCTCCTTTTATAGGCAAAGCGTTGTATGGTGTTAGTGATGCTCATTACCTCCCAAAGCACGAGTAAAGAAAATTCAAAGAAGATAATAAAAATAATCCACGGGAAAATCGGACTTATTTGATGATGGTGTGAATGACCGTTATCACTTTCTCTGAAGGAAATATGAACCAGCACGTAAAGGATTGTGGTCTGTCCACTCTTGATGCCATTGTATGGAAAAATAGTTGCCGTGTTTTCTTTTGGATTCAAGACTCATTCAAAACCTGTTCATATGCCAGCAATGTTTTTTACTATCTGCACTTCTAGGTCACCGGGTGTATTTTTACTAGGAAAAAAATCTTGGCGGGAGGCCCACTATATAAATGCTTCGTGGTTGGCAACTGGTTTTTTAGAACCCGGGGTATGAAACCTACTTTTTTTCTAAGTTTATGCGTTTTACTAGTCACTATATGTGTCATTTAATATTCCTTCTTTAAAGCTTCCTGCCATTGGAGTTGTATGTGCTAGTAAGCATGAATTGCGAAATAAGGATCTTCGCTGGCAAACACATTAGCGTTGAAATTCGACTATTCATTGTTTGTTATTTTGTGGGTAGTTTTCAAGGATAATATTATGGCGACAAACATTTTCCTGGCGAGCTTTCTAAAGTTGCTTATATAGCGAGCTAATATATTGCTCAAAGCATTATTGACAATTGTTGAGTCAGAGGTCGACCTTATAAGTCAGATGGAGCTACTTGGATGGTCTTGATAAAATAAACTCACGTACAAGTTTATCTTCTTACCTGTATTGTGCTAAAAAGAGGTTAAGTTTTTCATTTGTTTGCCGAAATGATCCCGTGTGGATACTAAGCGGATTATAACAACAGAGAGCTGACCTTCTGACTTGTATATAGCGTTGCACTGTATAGCTATTCCGTATTACTATTCACCACACTAGCTCTAGTATACAAGTAAGCTTTGATGAGTTCAAGGGAATTGGAATGCATTAGATCTTATCTTTGGGAATATCTCCCCTATTAGGGCGCTTGCGTTGCACCTACAGTTCACCGTGTGCAACTATCCTGTCCGTGGAACAGTTGCTGTTTATACTTAGACAGTACTATATAGTTCCGTGCGTCTTTTTGCTAGTTAAAATGGAAGGAAAGGTTGTTATATGAAAGCTACTTTTTTCAAAAGATTAATACCTGAATTTTAGGTAATTGAATGCCGAGCAGCCGTGATTTGGAAGCCTAAGCAGCCGATGTCGATTGAAACGGTGCAAGTTGCACCTCCGAAAGCTGGCGAGGTAAGAAGTCGAGTAGAGCCACGTTGCAACAAAGATTTATGCCCGATATCCCGTTTGCCAATACAGGTTCGTGTTAAGATGGTCGCAACCGGTGTCTGTCATACAGATGCCTCTCTTATTGACGGTGAAATTGACTTGCCTGCTGTGCCAATCATTATTGGCCATGAAGGCACAGGGATTGTTGAGAGCATCGGCGAAGGCGTTACGGAATTTGCCCCAGGTAGAAGCTTGAAGACTTGTTAAAATCAAACCAGTTTACGGATAATGAATGACTCATCTTTAGGTGATCATGTAATTCCACTATTTCTTCCTCAATGTCGCAAATGCAAGTTTTGCGCATCCCCTGAGACCAATCTCTGCGAGGCTTTAGATCAAGCTATGGTTATAGGCTACAAACTATAAATACATTTAATAGTTTAATGGTATTTTAGGGAGTGGGTGGTTTGGCTGATTTGACATCCCGCTTTACTTGCAAAGGCCAGAAAGTCTTTCAATTCGTGTGCGCTACATTTTCAGAGTACACGGTCATTCCTGAAATGGCTCTAGCTAAAGTATGTTAACGCTGGTCGAGACCGTGGTATACATATTTGGGCTTTAATGCATTCCAGATTAATCCTGCCGCCCCTTTGACCAAGGTTTGTTTATTCGGATGCGGTGTATCAACAGGTTATGGAGCTGTAATGAATACTGCGAAAGTTAAACCCGGCTCAACAGTCGCGGTTTGGGGACTGGGAGGTGTCGGATTACCGGTAAGGTTTCTTTTCCCCCCTTTTTTTCTCTAGCATATTTCTCTTAATTTCTGATTCGAAGGTTATCATGGCTGCAAAAGCTGCCAAGGCTTCTCGAATCATAGGAATCGATATCAATCCCGAAAAGTTTGCATTGGGTACAGTTGCATGCATTTTAGATCTGAATATAATCCGAAATTGTAGCTATTAAACTGGGAGCAACTGAGTGTATTAATCCTAAAGACCTTTCAAAGCCTACGGAACAAGTCATAGCTGAAATGACTGGTGGTGGCGTCGACTATGCTTTTGAAGTCATTGGTAGACCGGAAACTGTGGTATAAATTAAAAACTCCAAGCCACAACGCTTGATTAGTCACAAGACATTTGGTATCTAGCGTGCAGCTTTTGATGCAACCCATAAAGGGTGGGGGGTTTGTGTTGTTGTGGGAGCCCCTGGGTCTGGCCAAGAAGTCACTATCAATCCTTGGCAACTACTTTTCGGTCGCACTTTGAAAGGAACCTACTTTGGAGGTAAAGTGCCAACTTGTCATAAAATTATTGGCAAGTCGCTCCTTTTACCTCTTTTACACCAATGAACAGGATTGAAACCCAAAGATGATGTACCCAAGTTCGTAGAACTCTACCTCAACAAAGAAATCCCCTTGGATGACCTCATTACGCATGAATTGCCTCTCGAAAAGATCAACGATGCCATAGCCTTGATGAAAGCTGGGAAAAGGTAAACCTTTGTTATATACTTAAGTGAAATTCGTAATTCGTGTTTCGCTTCTAGCATTCGTACCGTGGTTTTATTCTAACCTTTCCAAAACCGAAATCAAAAGTATCCTATCGACTTTTCTTTCTAACTTGCTTTCTCGCTTAACTTAGTCTAAGCAAGAAATTGTAGCCCAAGTAAACTGTGGTCGTTAGCTACTTGTGTAAACATCCCTTGCCTCCTTTCTTTGTATTTGTAAATGCGAAATACATTGGGTGACGGCATACATCTTAACGAGCTGCAGCATCCCGCATCTACGTGGCATCTTTACTTCGAAAAAAAAAATTATATACCCTTTCTGTGTCCAAAGCAACTTTTACTAGACTCAGCAGTTCGTGACGGCAGCCAGTGTTAAACGTCTCTTGCCAATTTTGCATTAAAAAACCTTCTCCTAAACAGCCACACCCATCAAAAGATAGAAACATGTCCATATACTTTCCCTGCTGCGTTTTTCACGCTTGTTGCGTGCCTGTAGTTCCCCAATTGCTATAAATGAAAAGCCCAATATCACCTAGACTTTTTTTGTGCTGAAGGAAGAAAAACTCTTCTGGGAATTTAGTTCACTTTTTTCTAAGACAGGTATTAGGTTTTAAGGACCGTTGAAAAAATCGAAATTGGAAATGCCCCTTCGCAAAGTCGGTTGTTCGTGTAACTTTGTATCAACCCTATATGTAGAGTTTCCCTTTTCTCACAACCTAGATACTAAGGAATTTCTAATATCTAGTTCAACTGCGACCAGTAGTGTGACTTTAGTTTTGGTTCTAGGTAGATTGCACGACCTTTTGTTCCCTATTGGACTCATTTTACTGACCGTTGCGTTATCCTAATCAATAGCGCGAGAGCACAGTTTTAGGCATGGGAGGGAGAGCAAATTTAGGGGGTTTTGGTTCGGGAGAAAGGAAGCCAAGAGAGAGACCGATCCACAAGGCCATAGCGCCAGCTGCTATAGCAAGGAAAGTGTGCAGCCGAAACACGTGAAAATGTGCCAGTCAAGCTGAACTCGCCCAAGCCTGCGCTCTGGGCTCGTCGGGAGTGGGATAATCTAACTACAGCGAGGTATTACAGCAGACAGATGTATATCCATGATGTGATAGGTTTTACCAGTAAAGTTCTCTTATAAAAAATTAATGTGATTCCTAAGTGGAGTTTTAAACATTTTCCCACCATGTCAATCTACGATAGGAACCGAACTAAAGGATTCAAAGAACTAAATGTTCTGTAACATAATCTATAGTTTATTTTGTAACTGAGAATTACCCACCAGTGCGTCAAGCTGTGTTCATTTTATTGACTTTTCTTCCTTCTCTGGCTCCTAATTCTCAGGTGCGTACCGAATTCCCTTTCAAGTGTGGAAAAGATGGGGATATTCTTAGAATTTGCAAGGCTGCAGTGCGTGGCGGAAGCTGTTAAGAATGTCGAGCTTTTACTTTTTTTACTTCTACTGGCGTGTATAGTATTCTCTACATTCGCCGCATCTTGACTTCCGGCTTCAGTATCATTTTAGAGGTTCACAATTAAAAGTCGCCAAAAAAAGAACAAAATAACAAAACTTTTTTGTTGGCCAAGTTCTTCGTCGTCAGAAATTTTAGCTTGAGTGTCAAGTTTTTTATACGTTGAGTCTTATCTTGTTATCTTATCTCATAACTTGAGGTCGGATGGACGGATATAAGCTGTCATGATCGAGTCTAAGGGGTATTCTATTATTATCACCATTTCATTAATCACATTTATCTGAATTATGCCTAAACAGGTGAGACAAAGTATTTTTTAAACATGTCGACCGCCAAAGTTGGTGATTCCCGGTCAGAAAAGTACCAATTGGCAGCCATGAACGAACCTTACGATAATGATGAACAAGATGAAGCTCCTGATGCTGCCTGTTACGTTGTTCCTCCCGATGGTGGGTTTGGCTGGGTTGTCACCGCTGCTTCCTTCATGTGTAACATGGTCGTAGACGGAATTATTTTCTCCTTTGGCGTCATCATGATGGACTTAGTTAGCGCGTTTGGTGAAAGCACGTCGGCGACTGCTTGGGTTGGTTCACTTATGTCCGGATTCTATATGATTGTTGGTAAGTATGCAAAAGCACGTTTTTCCATTGTTTCTTTGGAGTTGGCGTTGTTCATGTTTGAGGCTACATAGGGCCTACACTATTATATCGAGCTAGCCTATTACACGAATGAGTCCTGCACTCTAGACTTGCGGATTTCTCACGCCTTCCGTGCACCTTTTAGGCCTAGCAATGGTCACTTCACTTTGACTCATTTTCCAATACGAGTAGTACGCGCGAACTTGGATATTTGCACATCCAATAGGGGAACTGTACCCTCTAAAGCCTATTGCTCAGGGGGAGGAAGGTGTCCCAAGAGGAAAATTGTCGCCTTTGGCAACTTCTATGGACCTTGGACTTGTTTGTCGAAAATATAATGGAGGCCTAAAATGAATCTATACGAAATATACCATGCAATCAATCTCGAAATGAACCACAGCGTTTTTAGAACATAGCTAATTGAAAGTAAAATGGCTTTTGATGGTGTAAAATTATGCACTCGTTTTGCTTCCAAGATTTAATCAAGACGCATTACGAAGGACAGGGTTTATTCTAAGGTTCCATGGATCTAAACCTTCTCAGGTTTCCTTGTTTCTTATACGATAAGATAGCTAGGAGCTAGCTCGCGATGATTATAAACCGTAAACAATGAATTCCTAAGGTTACGCGTGGCTCTGAGAAATTGCGAGCAAACAAGATGACATAGTAAAACATAACAGAGAGTGGAAGTCACGTCACAACTGACCCAAAAAAAGAAAGAACGAAGCTTATATTTTCCCAAGATTGGATTCCGTAGAGCTCTCTCCATAATCATTACTAAAACAATTGGCTTCACACATTTGAGTTGACGTAAACATATTGCAACGCCATATTCAAATTCCATATTCCGGCGCTCACGCGCTGTTATTTTTCATATTAACAGTGATTAATTTTTTGTCATTAAGGTCCCTTTGTTAGCGCGTTGGCTAACAAATTCGGATTTCGGTTCGTGGCCTTAGTGGGGTCCTTATTGGGCTGCATAGCATTCGTCGTCTCATCTTTCGCTACCAGCATCTCTTTCCTCTGCGTGACGTACGGTTTCTTGGGAGGTATAAATTGAAACTACGCATTTTTTAGATTGCTATGATCATATTACTCAATTTCCCTTCTTAGGTCTGGGATTTGGGATGGTTTACGTACCCGCTGTTATCACAGTAGGATTCTATTTCGAGAAAAAGCGAGCCTTGGCTACGGGTATAGCCGTGTGTGGTTCTGGCATAGGAACTTTTGTCTTTGCCCCGTTTACTTCATGGCTAATCGAATTGTACGGATGGAGAGGCACACTACTGGTACAAGCAGGTAAGACCGTACTTCATCCGACTGATCAATATACGTCTGTTTTATTCCTAGGTCTTATCCTCAACTGCTCTGTATTCGCTGCAATGTTCCGACCTTTGGAGCCAGTCAGCAAACGCCGTCAAAGAAACAACGATAAGCTCCCAACATCCACAGGCACGCCTCTTATGCTACGAATTAAGCGAGCTCGAGATGAGAAGCTTGAAACATCCGACTCCATATCGAACCTAGCCTCTAACAATGGCTCCGAAGTGGGCGTGAATCAAGCGCCCAATTTGGCCAAGTTGATCATGGAGAAGCAGAAGCGAGTTTCGACCGGTTCTGCTCCAGAAGTAGATACTACTCCTGATCCCGAAGATGAAAGTTTGCTTAATGGGAGACAAAAGAGATCAGCGAGTGTGCGGAGCTTGGCCAAATCTAAAACATCTTTGGCACGCGGCGCTGAACCAGGACCTTTTGATCGCGAAGATATCTTCTTCCATGGCAGTCTACAACGTCTTCCCCAGTACAAAGCCCAGGTATAACTTTCTCTTTCTATAATAACTGACAGTGTAAGTAATTTTCCATATTCTTGCGCAATAGGATGCTGCGAGTTACCATGCTTCCGTTACGAGATTACCAGCTATTTCATCCGATGCTGAAGAAACGTCTCCTGCGTCGGAGTCCTGCGCTTGCATTCCAGCTGCCGCAAGACGCACGTTGTCGTCCATGCTTCAGATCTCTTTACTAGCGTCCCCCACTTTTATGATTATTACTCTATCAGGTTTTTTCACCATGATGGGATTTTTTGTACCCTTCATGTATCTGGCAGGTAACGTCAAAATGATTTTCTTTTGGCTTTTCACTCTTCATTAAAAAAAAAAAACTCTTTTCAGATCGTGCGAAATTAATGGGTGAAGATCGAGACTCGGCCGCCTTTTTGCTGTCTGTTATTGGAATTACTAATACAGCCGGCAGGGTGGCCTGTGGTTGGTTAGCCGATCATCCAAAAGTGGACGTTTTATTGGTCAACAACGTGGCATTGACCATTGGGGGATTAGTGACAATCATAAGCCCCTTCTTTAACACTTACACCATGCTTATGGTGTATGCTTGTATATTTGGTCTTTGCATAGGTAATATTAATTTACTTCGTAAGTTGTTTCTAAGATTTTTCACTTATTATGTGTAATCTTTTCAGCGTGTTTCGCTTCGCTTCGTTCTATTTTGATCGTGGAGTTCTTGGGTCTGGAAAATTTGACCAATGCGTTCGGGTTGATGTTACTTTTCACCGGTTTGGCTGCAACCGTTGGAGGTCCAGTCGCCGGTAATATAAATCGAATAAATGTCCCCAAGCGAACTTTTCTAATTGTGCTCTTTTTTTAGGTATGTGTTACGACATGACGGGAGATTATGATGCGTCGTTTTACATATCTGGATCCTTCATTATGTTTTCTGGTGTCGTTTGCTACCCATTAGCTTGCGTCAATCGTTGGGAGAAAAGTCGAAAAAATAGTCCTAGCACTTCTGCTGCAGTCAAGGCATAAATTACTATTTCTCTCCGGTGAATGTCCTTTTAGTTTTTAAGTTAGTTATATTTTATTTCGATGTGTATAAGCGTTGAGTCTTTTTACGAGTGACTTGGAAAGGGGCGATAAACAAACCCAGTGACTTTTCCAGTGACTTATGAACAAGAATGTCTGTGTGCTTTTTATGTACATATAGTCATGGTCAAGTGGCGGATTTACAGAAAACTAGGCACTGCACGTTGAGTTATTTTTTTACCTAATGTCAGAAACTGGTAAAGGGGCAAAGCATATGTGGCTGATCCAATGCAATGTCTTTGGTGTCATTGTGATTGGTTCCGCTTGTTATACTCGACCTCTTAAACTAGGGAAACTTGCCATCCAGTCTAATATAGAAACACGACACACTCACTTTGAAAAAACGTTTTCTCAATCACTTTTTCCCATTCCTTTTCAAGCTAGTGACTCGAGAAGTAGTGCAAGTTTTAAATCTTCTCAATAATGCCGTGTAAATCGTTTATGATCGCAGATTTATTGAACGAAGAAACCTTAACCAAGCCTCCACAGTATTCGTTACCTTCTCGTCCTGTTCGAGTTCGCGGGAATGACAATGAATTTGAGAATGTGAAGCAGATTTCGTGGCTTTGGCATTGGCTACGACCAAACGACGAAGACATTTATGTGCCCTCAAGTGAACTTGAACTTGTTAATTTATCAGTTATGTCACTCGCTTCAATTGTAGGGTCTAAAGTTGTTATGGAAATTCCTATACCTGCATATGTTCGTGGAGACTCGAATTCTACTCTTCTTAATTGCACACCAAAACGACGGAATCGTACAGTTTTTACAGGTATTGGCATTGTTAATAAATTATATAGGTATTGAGCGGATCCTGGTGGTTAGATTTGCAACTTCAGGGGTTGGAGAAAATGTTCGAAAAACAACGGTATCTGACCTCGGAAGCCCGACTGCAGTTGGCAACTTCTTTAGGATTGACTCAGTTGCAGGTGAAAACTTGGTACCAGAATCGTCGCATGAAATAGAAGAAAGAGGTAATGAAGAATAAATGCTGTCATATTTTCATTTTTTAATCAACTGTATTAACGTTTTCAAAAAGCACCAGCAAGGCAAACAAAGCCGACCTTCACATTTAAAATCAACTTCGTAGCCCGTCTAACCCGCGAACTCGTAGCAGCTGCGCGAATTATCTACACATGTCCTCTTATGTCCAAATGACATCTCTGCGGGCCCCTCTTCTGTCTACATGGGTTGAACCTATTTAGCCTGGTTTTATGAAGAAGAAAAAAAGGGTGAAGCTTTACTTAGTTTTGCCTGTCAAGGGTTAAGCCATGGTGGCGTATATCAATTCGCCTTGGACTTGTGCAGCTCTTTCCCGTAGTCGAGCTTGCAACAAAGAATGACTGACAACGCCCATACGGACTTCCATTTGCGCTAACTCTCCTTTTACGCGAGCTAGTGCTTTCTTAATATTAACCATAGGCACTAAAGAGTTCACAATGAAATATATTGAAATAAAATACTGTTAAATTATTACTTCCGTCAGTCATGTTAGAACTTCGTTCCTCCAATTCCCGCTTAAGAATCTGCAGTTCTTCTTCCAGAGTATTTAATTTGCTATTTCTTTCCACAATACCTCCGCTAACAGATCGATATTTTTCTTTAGCAGCAGTGAAATGCTCCTAAACATATGACGACATTATAACTTCGAGTTTAGAAGCTATGGAAGAACACCTGTAATTTTCGATGATTAGCAAGCAACGGCACTAATTGAGCGTTGAGAAACTTTTCGCGAGCAGCAATTTTATCGAGACTGCGGCTAATATCGGTTTGTAAACGCTCAAGTAAGGTTCCAGTAGTACTCAAAGCTGTATTGAGATTGTCTTGATGTTGTTTTAACGTATCTAGACGAGTACGCCAATCACGGGCTTCTATAATTCACAACGTCGAAACAGAAAATAAATTAAGAAATAATTAAAGTATCGGCAAAGTAATCGTACCGGATTTGATAGGAATCTTTAAGTGAGGAGTAACCCGCTCTAATTCTAGCTTCCAAGCTTCTGAGTCGGTATTGGACTCGAGGATATCGGCTTTCTTATTCTCCTAAAATGAGCTCTAGAAAATACATATAAAATTGCTATTACTTACGAAGTTGGTTAAAAGTCCCATGTTGGCAATGTGGAGCAGATTGTCTTCCTCCTCCTCATCACTGTATTGGTCAGCCATCTCCTCTTCGACTTTTTCCAAGTTTAATTCCGAGTCGGAATCGAATTCTTCCGAAGCAACTTCTTCTTTCGGAATTACTGGCCTACGATGTTAATGAGTACATTTCGGAATAACTTCGTTGGAATAAGAGCGTACTTATTCCATGAGAAATTCGAAACCTTCAAGGCTTCGTCGGCTAATCTATCTAGTACAAAGATGACATGTTCACCAAAGCCCTGTTTTAATTTCCCAGGGGAGAAATCAATAGTAACGCCCTAAAACGAAAACAGGTATACCTTACATGTAAAATTGTGTCTTATTGTGAAATACCAATTTTCGCACGTGATCAAGGATTGTGGCTATTGTAGAGTTTGGATCATCAGACTCCAAAGGTGTTTCGAAAGGTTTTCCAAGTTTTCGGATAAGCCAAGAAGCCAGAGCTGCGAACATAAAGAATTGCTCACCGGGATTAGTCGGTATCGCAAAGTAATGTCTGGAAACGCGAATTCTTGTAGTGATTATCTATATGAATTGAACATAACCGTACCTATTTATAGATTTCATTTTCAGATCCTTAATAAACTCGCGTCCGAAGTTCAGAAGTTTCAGCTTATCCAGCAAGTCTTCCATCACGATGTACTGCATGAAGAATGAACCTGGGCCGGAAGATTCGGCGGAATCTTCTGTGGGAAGGTTGCTCTTCCCAGAAGAAGATCTCGCCTTTGCTTCCATATTGGAGTTCTTTGCAGCACAACTTTTGTATAATCTATAAGGGAGAAATATAGAAACTTCTGAACCAAAACACTGTCCGCATTCGATATCGAGCTTCTGAAACGTTTGTTAGTACGAAGTGAGGCATGGTTGCTAAGGAAACGCCGTAAAAGACAATACGGTACTCGAAGCCAATAATCTATTATTGTGTTCAATAAAAGTTACAATTATTTAAACATAAGCCAGTAAAACGTTCAATTGTTTAAACTGTCAAAAATCTGGTATGAAAATAATTTGACGAGCAGGAAAGTAATATTTTAAGCATGGATCGCGACTCTCGAGACTTTTAAAAAAGGCGCAATAATGTCGCCGTTAGTGCCAACTGTGGCATGTTGATGAACTTTCGCACACAGAATCAACAGCTGATAATATTTGACAATAATAATAACAACACGAATGTGTAATCTGTGTCGCTTCGAAAATGTCCTGCCAGTTAAAACACATAGCTACTGTTAAAGAGATTGTTTCGAAAAGAAGATTTTTGTCTCCTTCTGAGAATGAAGAATCAGCATCAGGTCTCGAATCTTCTCCTTCTGGTTCAGTTGAGGGTAAGTAAAGGTCTTTTTGTTTTTCTCTTGCAGTGCTTATGCCTTATTTTTTTTTTACGATGTCGTCATGTTCATCATTTCCTATGCCGTGTTATGCGTTTACGATTTAAATGAATTCGTTCCTTACTAACCAAATTTATTTTTCTAGACCTGTTTGGCGATGCGACTGAAAACTGGTCTTGGCCAGTTAGCAAAACCGAACAGGACCTCGCCAAGTCGGATTCCAGAGATTCTGTAAATAAAAATTCGGTAAAGGGCTCGTCTTGGTTACAGAATTGTCTAATCAGCGTGTCGCCCAGAAGTGAAGTTTTAGCTATAGCACACGAAAGCAAATTGATAGTCATGACAGGTAGATTTTTTAAGTTAAAAAAGCCTCTTGTGATTAGCTAATTGTATTTATTTATTTTTTAGGAAAATGGGATAGATATAATGAAGATGATCAGACGTATTATCAGACCGTATTACAAAGTGAGATGGATTGCGAAAACAGGTACAATTAAATATCAAATGTCACTATAAATAAATACGAAGTATATGCGTATAGGGCTGAAATCACTGCAGTTCTGTGCATTCCCATAGCTTCGACTCAAAGAAGCGGCCATGGAGCTACGGATTGGACTTGTATTGTGGTTGGCTTTTCTACTGGACATGTCAAAATGTATACGGAAGTAATGTCTTTCCTTAACCAAATATTCCCTTGGTAACCCTTCTTCCATGCTAGAACGGAGTCTTACTCCTTAACCAACATTTCCATGAAGACCGCGTTCTGCATCTTCGTTATCTGAGCTCCAGTCGCTTCTCGACAGAAATTCGAGAAGTTCAGGTCGTCTACTCGAAAATCTTAGTATCCATCGAAGGCTTCGAGCTTATTCAAACCTTGCGCGTGTGCAGGAATCAAGTCGCTCGCGGTAATACCACTTACTCCCCATAAACATAGTTTAAACTAAGTCATCTGTTAGTTCTTGCAGCTCCCACTGCTGAAACGCATTTCGACATTCCTCCGCTTTCTTACAAGAAATGGGGTCTGTATGAACAAGAGCAAATTTCGGATATTCAAAGCGTGGGTCTTTTAACCCCATCCAATTACGACCATCTTCGCACTGCTTCGCTGTGCGGGGGCTTCTATGCAACCTACAGACCAAATCCACCTGTTCAGTCGCTTGTTTTAGGAGTTGGGACACAACCCTATTTGGCTATGTATTATGCGAGTGAAGGAGTGGGAAGGCTGGTGTTATCTAACGTAGCGTATGCTTTAGCTTCCAAAGTCAAGTCAGCAGTATGGTCTGCGGCTAGGTATGTATTGTTTTGCTACACTATTTCACTTATTCATATGGCATTTTGCTATCGTTTAGTGGCTGGCTAGGTTTTGGCGGGAGTAACAATGCGAACGGAAGAGGTGATAGTGCTGGTGGACTCCGATCTCCCGAGAAGACTCAAAAATCCGAACCGGCGTCACGAATTGACTGTCGGTTTGGTTATTCAGACCCTTTGAGGCAAGGCACAGAAATGGCTTTGACACGGGACCAAAGTCTGGCTGCGATCACCGACTCGCTTGGTAGAATTCTGCTGCTGGACGTTAGAACTGGTTTCGTCATCCGAATGTGGAAAGGTAAGCGTTCTGAACCCAAAGCCAGGTTAAGAAGCTAGGTAAACAAGTTTCCGTGGTGTAGCGGTTATCACATCCGCCTAACACGCGGAAGGTCCCCGGTTCGATCCCGGGCGGAAACAGTGATTTTTATTTAAGCTTAGTTGCAATTTTGCAACTTTCTTTATTTAAAATAGACCTTACAGTTTTTTTTTTTCCCGGTAATTTTTTAGTTGTGTAGCTGACATGAAGGTGGCGATTGGCAGAAAGGGTCTCAGTTCAATTCCATGCAATCCGTTTTATTCGCGAGCAGAATTTTAGGGAACGAATTTATCTAAAACTCTTATGGTAGAGTAAAGATGGTCTTAATGAACAAGTGAAACAAGTTTCCGTGGTGTAGCGGTTATCACATCCGCCTAACACGCGGAAGGTCCCCGGTTCGATCCCGGGCGGAAACAGTAATTTTATGCAGTTCAAGTTAGATTTCAATCAAAATTTTTTTTCTGTAAACTCCACTTCGTTCTTATTTTACTTCGTTGACGGAGTTACGAATTTTGTCTTCTTAATTTAGTACTTATGACGCCACTTGGCACGCGACAAACTATCCAACTAATTTCCCGAAAATAATCACGGTTTCCTAGGACTAGTTCAGGAGTACTACTCAGGGAATTGTTTTTCGTTGAAGAAACTTTGAATCAAGTTTCCGTGGTGTAGCGGTTATCACATCCGCCTAACACGCGGAAGGTCCCCGGTTCGATCCCGGGCGGAAACANTTTAAATTAATTAACAATTCTGTTTTGGGGGAATTATTTTTATTCTAATAAGTATGAGAATTAAGTTTCCGTGGTGTAGCGGTTATCACATCCGCCTAACACGCGGAAGGTCCCCGGTTCGATCCCGGGCGGAAACATTAGTTTTGCAAAGTTACACATTGTTTTTCGTTTAGACGAACATTAGCGAATATTACTTGATACGGTTCTGTAATAATATTTGCACACTATCCCTCTTTGTAAACTTATTACCAATTATTATTCTGTTTCACTATTTTTTCGGTTTTCTTTACGCATATAATTTGCTCAAATACAGTTCAATCAATACCTTCCTTTTTTTCCACGATGGAAACAAAAACAATTAACCTTTGTTATCGAAACTTCGTATTGTTTAAAGAATTGGAAATCAAGTTTCCGTGGTGTAGCGGTTATCACATCCGCCTAACACGCGGAAGGTCCCCGGTTCGATCCCGGGCGGAAACAGTATTTTTTCCAATAATATTTCAGGATTTATCTCCAATCTTTGAAGTTTTGCATTGACGAAAATTCATTTCCTAATTTTTTTTCCGGGTTTCCCATTGATTTCTAATATTTTTTGTTCCTTTTCCAGGTTATCGGGATGCGGAATGTGCTTGGGTAGAAAGCTGGGATCCTAGCCGTAGTAAACCAAATGCAGAAGCATCTGTCGAAGGTCCTTCCATGCGATCAGTCCATTTCTTAGTTATATATGTCTCGAAGCGAGGTTTATTGGAAATCTGGACTGCTCAGCAAGGCCCGCGAGTGGCAGCTTTTAATGTAGCGAAAGGCGGAAGGTATGTCTGTGTCGTATCATATTTCCCAAGTCCCGCTTTCTGACACACATATAATAGGTTGTTGTACTCGGGTTTTCAAGTAATTGACTCGACAGTAACGCCATATGCAGCCAGCAGCGAAGAAGAAGGCTTTGCTTGCCTTTTCCTCGATCCTGAAGGAAAGATGTATTCTATTACCATTCCTTTCCACTGCGCTTTACAGTAAAACATTTATAACCGAGCAAATTCACTATATTCATTGTCTTCCCACTTTCTTTTTAACTTTTAAAGGGGTATTAGTCAGCAAAAAAGCAAAGAATTGCACATTCTAGAAGAAATAAAGCGCGCGCTACGTCAAGATATGAATACCTTCCAGCCTGCTATGGTTCTGGACTTGAAGAGTGCGTGTATTCAATCCCAAGTCATGGATTGCGTTTTAAAGAACAACAAT
This sequence comes from Lepidurus couesii, assembly GCA_022832235.1. NCBI lineage: Eukaryota > Metazoa > Arthropoda > Branchiopoda > Notostraca > Triopsidae > Lepidurus > Lepidurus couesii. The sequence continues at coordinate 31,165 of JAGJRP010000137.1, forward strand.
TTACCCTTGTCACTAGTTGTATCCGTTTTGGATGCCCTGATCTCCACATTTCAGAAGTCAGGTATATCCGCTAAGTAAGCATAACACTTTCGTTGCTTTAACCTGGCCATTTTTTGTTTTCGTAGAAAATTTGGATCCTGAGGGACGTGTCTTACAGATGAAATGCATTTCGCTGAGAAAACTGTGCCATTGGTACGAAATCCTTGAAGATTTGTACAATAAACCACCCGATTATGCCGCCGTAACCGCAACAGATGACACAGCCGTGCTGGTATTTAACTTACACATTTTGCTGTGAATCTTTCTATTATATTATTATTTTATATTATTTTTATTACATTTATTTTGTTTTTATTATATTTATTGTATTATTATTTGTATTGTATTACTTTTTCTGCCCCAGGAACTACCTTCTCTGTTAAAAATAAGTGACCAAGAGGCGAGTATCTTTCTAACAGCTATGAAATTCGATCGAGCTGACGCCTGTGTGGAAACTGTGCCTTGGTGGGAGTTCCTGCGAAGCTGGAGAGTGGGAGATTCTGCCGCATCCTCCGCTATTCATGTCGAGACTTCATTAACACCACAAAACAGATCTCGACTTGGTGAGCATGTCTCCTATTTGATTTTCCCACCTTGACATTGACCGTAAATGTATTCCAGGTCGGTTTGTCTATTGCTGTTGCTTGAAAAGCGATACTGCAGTGACGCAGTGGGCCAGCGCGGCTACAGAGATTAATGCGAATTTGGAAGAGCTGGCTATGTTAGCGGTGGAGTTTTGGCTCAATGGAATCCCATTAGAATCTAGCGGACTAGAGATTTCAAAAAAAGTCTGCGCTGCCACAGCCCTCAAGTTCTGTACCATGTTGACGTCAATTTGCACGTTCTCTGGTAAAGTCAAGAGTCGGATCTTCATAAATAAAAGATTGCAAAGCTTTTTGTACCTTGTTTAGAAGCAAAATATGGACAAGATAACAAGGTTTCGCCCTTCTGGGATCAAGTACGGAACTCTATTCGCAAAGCAACCAATTTACCCCGAGCCTACAGCTTGTCTTTGATCTGCCGGTCAGTATCCAATTCTTTCGGCGATGAAGTTGTCTCGGAAAAGAAGCAAAAAAAGGAGGAAATACTACCAGACACTGATCTGGGTCTCGACGATGAAAGTTTTTCGGAATGGGAGTCTTTGTCTATGGATGCAGCAGAATGGAATCTGATTATTCGACAACTAGAAGACGTTATAGCGCTACAGACTTTCCTCGATTACCAGCCTCAGAATAAGAGTGAAGACTTAAAAGAGGATTTTACTATTTCATTGGCTTCTATTATTGCCAAAGGAAAAGGTTTTAGCACAAAAAACGGAGGAATAATTTTGTACGGAAGAATAATTTTGCATAATATTTTTCCAAACGATTTTCAGGCTCCGTTACGGAGTTGATTGGGCGTTGGGTAGCAGCACACAATATCAACTTGATTCCAATACTGTCGGATGAAGTTGAGTCTGAAACTTCGGATTCCAACGCCAATCTCGAAGACATGAATCCTGATGACATCACGATAATCCGCGGTAACCAAGTTGACTTGAGTTACTTTTTCAGTTCTAACTTCGTGTAATTAGTGCTCTTGGATGCCGTGAAAGCCAGATTGCCTTGCAGTACTCGAACGGACGTGTTGCTCATTTCCGTAGCACTGGAATATGCAGCGCAGTGGAATAAGGATCTGGAAAGAGTGCAGTACTTACAGCGAGCAGTTGCGCACGTGTCCCGAGTTTCATCAGCAGTCATAAGACACGGTAGTTTAGCTTACATTGATGTAACTTGATCAGTGGGGTACTAATGAGGCCTGCTCTCTAGGGATTTGCCGCTTGTTATGGTCCATGTTCCTGGGACCTCATCTGGCTATTGTTGCGCAGTTAATGGATAAAGTAGGTCGGTTACCAAAAGGTAGCAATGTTAAACGGTCATTAGGTGCCTCGCCCGAACATGTTCTACCCTTCTTATACTGCGTCGAGGAGATACTTGACTTGTGCATCGAGGTAATCAGTTAAATGTTGAACCTTACGAACTGATGCTTAGTGATTGTTTTTGGTGCATATTGGGTAGGCTGCTATGGCGTTGGAGCTGGAAGCTCCTCCCACTGTTGTTTACGACGATCTGTGGCCCCGGGAAGAAGAAGGGCAAACCCCATTATGGGAAGTGGCTCTTCGACAACGGCTGTTAAATATTGATTTGGCTCTGCTGCACCAACAGCTCGTATCAGCACTGATTTTGATTGCCAGTCTTGGGCTCAAAGGGCTAAATGCTTTAGCGCTCTTTGATCGGAAAGTGGTAAAGAAATCTATATGAGAAAGATTGGTGTTGTGTTATACTCCACCGTTGAATTCTTTTTCACTACGCTGAGTAGGGTAGGAACACGCTTTTCAAGGAACTACATACCCATCCTCCCTTGCCAAATTTCGAAGTAGACCCCGTATCTGTTCATAACAGGATGCAATTGCTGGAGCAAGCTATTGCTGTTTCGGTAGAGACAGCCGCACATGAGCTTCAAGTGAGTCTATTTGCTTTGTCTAAATTGAACATAAGCTAAAGCAAATGGTCTAGAATGCGTCTCTGTCGAAAGATATTAGTCGGATTATGAAGCTAGGAAGGGAAATGGCCAACGTGGATTGCGACCAATTGAGGTTGAAATATGTCAGCGAACTGTACAAATATGGATTCGATAATATTGCAGAAGAAGTACACTATTTTTTTCTTCTTTTTTTGTGAAGTATAATTGAGTAAGTTTGTTTCGTTTTTCACAGGTATTACCTTCAATTAATGATGCCTCGCTGGGAGTTACGTTATTAAACATTGCCGGAGGACGACTCAAATTTAATTTGCATATTTCAACAAATTTTGCCCAGAAACTGTCAACTTTATCACCAGAAGTCTCGTTATGGCTGCAGTCCCAGGTATATTTACTTTCTTCTCTTCAATTCCCGAACAAAAGCTTACCCATTTTTGATATGTTCAATGGCTTTGATAAAAAAAAAGGATCTTCCCATTCCGGAAACTCCCGTTACTGTTTCTTCCGTTAAACCATTACTGCATCATGCCATTTCTCGGCTATCCAACAACCTGGACGGCATAGCAATGCAGTTACTTGATGCTGTTGACGAGTTTGTCAAGTGATCTAATGTTCCTTTCCTATCCTCTTTATTACGTGCTTTTCCTATCTGTATAGTTATTGTGTTATCAAGGTTTTACAGAACTTTAGGTAAATTTATTTGACGGTCTGAAATGTGCATGGTTTGCAATGCAGCAGGAGGTTTATGGCTCGAATAAAAAGGGATCTATAATAGTTATCGCATATAGTACCGACGTTATTGCGGTGCAGAAGCAGATTCTAGTCTATAAAGCGGGTTTGCTTCGTTCCTTGGGGAATGATTAGCTTGCGTGTTGGGGAGGAACTTGGCAAGCAAAAAAAATCTTTAAACCAACCGAGTTTGGTTGCCAACTTCGAGGTGTCGCTTCATCGACATTTTTCTTCGACTTTTTCTTGTTCTGGACGGCCATAATAGTGTGTGTTGCACAAATTTCATACGAATAACAAAATCAGTTTTTAATTAAAGTTTCAATATTTTACTAGCAAGTGAGGGCTGATTGTGTAAAACATGAAAATGAGACTTTTTCTCTCGACCTTTATTTAAGCATCTTAAGCGTGGAAAATGTGATTCACTATTGAAAAATGGAAAATGTGATTCTATAAACTGAGCAGCAAGTTTTTGCTTGAGCTTGAGCCGTGAAACTCGAGAGTATACGTATTTAAAGCGTGAAACCGGATATCGTGTTTGTTTAAAGTTTTAAAGCAGAATGTGCATGAAACCTTGCGTAAAACGACGAGAAACACATAGGCTTGAACAACACAGAAGGTCAACCGATTGCGGCTTGTCAATGCTGGTCTTAAAAAAATTATGATTCAAACTAAATATTATTCATGAGAACGACAGTCTGCTTCTTCAATAAAAGGAGATGATATAAAACAGTACAGCGTCCTGCAGTTCATGATCGTGATCGTGATCTGTTACGATACTCTTACAATAAAGATATATCTTTATTGTAAGAGTATCGTAACAGATCACGATCACGATCATGAACTGCAGGACGCTGTACCTCTTTCAGCGATGATTGCTTAAGCAATCATCGCTGAAAGAGGCGCCTTTGACGTCAATGCGAAAACTTGGAATAATTTACCGTTCAACTACGGAAGCCCTTGCATCAATCGCCCTTGGCAACAGACATACGTGTATACAGCTGCCAAACCTGGCAATTGTATAGCGCTTTAAAACAGTGGTTTTTCAATTGCAGTCCATTCATGGGTAAGGAAATCACGCCGAGATAATACCGCATGTTCTTTGGTAAGTCTTCTTTAGAGGGCAACTGTGTGTACGGTTTCTTATATAGTGCTACTGCTATATGGAAAGTTTCAGCGTGGTGTCAAAAGTAATTCATGGAAAAACCCACATGGTTTATTACTTATTAACAAGCCATCCAGAAGTAATTGTATTGGTCAAGTGTATTAACTGATGCGAATCACGGCTTTTATTTTTTCTGAGCCTAAGGTGATATTTAGTGTGTCGTACTTAGATTATGTATAACCAAGCAAGATTCTTAAACAAAATAAGCTGCAGTTCAGAAATAATTGTATGGTCAATTATTATAACTACATGCGAACCACAGTTTTATTTCTTCTGAGCCTATCGTGACATTTAGTGGATCGTTTAGATTCTGTAACAAAAAGCTTTTATTTTCAAACCATTGTTGTCCAATTAATCGAGCAAAAAAAGACACATACACAAAGGGCGGCTACACGTACGACAAGAAAAGCTATCGTATCACTTCTCAATACTACTCTATAGTTAATATACACATAAGAAGCTTATCTTGATCCTTATAATTGTGTAGTTTAGAAAACACGAGACCGCGGCACGCACAACGTATACTTATTTACTGAACGTGCAGCAGTAATCTTTCCATTTATGGCCCAACACAAAGAAAGAGGAGCACGCGGTTTGATTTCAGACATCGTAAAGACTTAAGTGCAGCTGTTTCGTGATCTCGCGAGTCCTCGTAAAGATCAGTGTTTAGGGAGACCCATTTTTTACTCGAGATTACAAACTTTTTCTCACATTACCCTACAAGAGTACTGTACATGATTCGTTCATTTCTCTCGGACTGGTTTTATTACCGCAGACATGTCCTGTTATCACAGTTTTACTCCAGCTCTTTCCTAGGGCTCGTAGGTGTGATTGCTGCAGGGCTTGAGGATTCTGTCATGGCACCTTTCATGACGAAACTAATGACACGAAATAGTTGAGCCCAAGCTTCGTGGATGTCCTGGTTCCATTGCGACTCCAATGAAGGGCGAATAGCTAGTATAAATTGGGGTCCAATATACTGTTGCCACATACAAAAAGTCATATAAGAAAGACTTTAAGGAGACTTCGTACTGTACAACTTACGTCCATGTACACGGCTTTGGCGCCGTATGTCACGTGGTTTTTCCCTAGTTCCTGAAGAAGCTTTACGAGTTTTTCCGGCTCGTTAAGCCTGGCGACGGCCTTCTGTACAAACCCCATCACTCTGCAAACAAGCCGGAAAGAAGTATATTAATCTGTTGAACTTCAGCTGAGAAAAAAAAACTTTGATGTTCAGAAAATCGGGCATCTATTTTAGTGGAGAAAAAATAAGAAAAGTGTAACTATGGTTCTTAGAAATGCAATAATGTCCCAGAATGCTATAGTGTTAGGAAATAAAAAAATAAGAAAAAAATACAGATTCGAGATTTCCTCTTATGAGCAGTAATGAAACAAACAACATGATGAACAGGGGCAGAAACTTGGGGATGAGGAACTTGGGGTGTGCTGTGAAAGTAGGGGAATTGCTGCTGAGTTAATGGTTTGCTTAAGTGGCGCTTAGTTGCATTGAAACAGCATTCGATAACGAAACTGCAATTTGTCTCTCTTCAAGCTGCAATCAGAATCAATAAAATACGTTAAATACCTTAAAGCATGTGCTCGGAATTGTTTGCTTTGTTTGAGGTCCTCCAAGATTACTCCACTGAATGGCATGAAAACGTCCTGGACATCAGGATGGGTCTCGAATAAACTATACGAACAAATCACTTTATTTTACGAGTCCCCTTCACGGCTATTCAAATGAATTGCCGCAAACCCAGTGGGGCTTTGGAGTTTAATTTGTTTCACTTGCTTCGTCTGTTCCCGTGAAAGATTTATAAACACGGGCTGGGAAGCTTTTGTTTACGTTTAACAAGCATCTATATATCTTCGTCAATTTTATCGCGTTTTAGGGTTCAGCTCGTTGGTGACTATTAATGCGATTTTTTAGTACAATTTTTAAGTAACGTACTACGTTGTAGTTTATGCTAACGATAGCAAGCGAACTATACAAATGAAGGAATAGTCTTGCGGAATGTTCAAATAGGTTAACAAGTTTTCGTATTACAGTGCAGCATTGAAGTAAAGAGTTCATATAGTTTTCCTTACTAATTCTTTAATATTATGTTGGCTTGATACTAGCCCTAATATCATTTTATATTATTGATGTTGCCTTGACATTATTTAATATATTAGCCTTGAAAACATTTGATAAGCCCTTTCTAAACAACCGAAAGACGCATATTGTACATGTACGTTCCACTGAAAACTTTCCTGTTTTCTTGTAAGAAGCTTAAAATTCTTAATGCGTACTACGCTTCGTTTTCAAGAAACTTTTCCCTTTTCCGTACTTGATAAAGACGATGACGCCTACTCGGGCAATGTCTTCTTCCAGGACTTTCCATGTATCCACAATGATCTTCTTCTGATTTTCACTGAGCCCTGGACATTCTTCTTCTACTGGAACACTTTCTTCGTGGTGCTGGTCATGAAGTTGATTCGGGCTTTTGTCTCCGGTTCCTTTGTTCGAGCCGTCACTAAATCTGTCAAGTTCGCTGTCAGCTGGGGTTGGAGAAGTTGGCTCGGCGTGTTTGTTTTTTTGCTTTAAACTCAGTCGAGGGCTATTTACAGTCGGTAGCTTAGTTTGGTAGTTGCCCATGATGTGTAAAGTTTTTTAATTTTTTTTCTCTCTCTCTTCCGCCTCTTCGGTTTAACTATATTCTCAGCTCTTTCCAGAAGGACTTGGCCCAGGGTTCCACGTTGGTACGAATTGATCTCTTCGGTTGACACCACCACTAGTGAAACTCACCGAAGAACTACTGGCCGCCTTTCCTGTCTGTCATAGTCAATACGACTAACTCGACTTCGGCGGCATCCGAGCTGTCCGAAATCGCTCAGCGCAGCTCGTTCCCGCACTGTGTAGGCGCAAGATGTGGTAACATTAGTTGACACTCGGATGTTTATTATTTTAGGTCACTCTTTCTAATGAAAGTTATTAAACGTAGCTTTAAATGACACATTTTACGTACTCTGCCAGCATTCACACTATATAGGACAAAAGAAACGGTACCCAGATATGGGTACCGTTTCTTTATTTTTATTCTGTTATTTTGTTATTTTTTGTTATTATGGCATTTTTATTGTTCTGTTATTTTTTGCTATTGCTTTTGTTATTTTGTTAACCGTGCAATAGTATTGTTTGAGTGAACACTGCTTATAAGCAGTGTCGACTCAAACAATACTATTGCACGGTTTGGTTGCAAACACGCAACTGTTATTCAATCGATACAAAATGGCTGAACGGTGGTACTCTACTTCCTACAGCATCCAATAAATCTCTTCTCTGTCTCGCTATCCCCTTTTAACTTATGTATAACCTCTTTCCCATACTCGTTAAAGTATACTTCGAGAGCGGTTGGAAAATAAGGACATAGCGCGCGCTATTGGTTCCGTGAGGTTCTCGTACATTACACGCAAAGGCTGCCGTGCTCCCTGTGGTCTCCTGCATTGGTTCTCCATATATATAAAGTTTTTTTTAGAATAAATACACTACAAGATTTTTTTTTATTTATTTACGAATATGTTTCGTTTTCCATCGTTGTACTTTTGACATTCTGGTTTAACACCTCGGGGAGACCTATGCACCAAACTTTTCCCTACAGTTGCTTACTTTTCATTGTTAAAAAAGAAAGATGAATAAATATATAAATATAAAAAATAAGTAAATATCTTCCAAGGTTGTGTATTTATTACGAGTATTTTTCTTTTTCCATCGTATACATTTTCTGTCCTGGTTTGGCACCTCGGGGAGAACGGTTTGCACCAAACTTTTCCCTACAGTTGCTTAATTTTCTTTCCTATGAATATTTTACTACGGTTGAATAAATTTGTAAAATCTGAGGTAGCAAATTGTATTGCGTTACTTTCGTTGACGAACACTGTATAACAACATATACCAAATGATTGCTCCTTAGTTGGTGCCTTTTTTCCTTTAGTCTTCCACGCGGCATGTATTCACACTCGAACGCGTATTCCTTCGACGTGTCCCACGGCGGACGGAAACGAGATCAAGTTCTCTGCATGGATGGGGTCTCTGCCCGACTTTTGACCGACGCGGTATTCCGCTGCACGCTCTAGCAAAACACTTGAATGCCTCGGTAAACGACAGGTTTGCGCATATTGCTTATTAAGTTCTTTTTTGCTGTCTCGTAAGCATCTCTAGGGGTGAAGCTGAGTGACACGACTTCGTTTTAACAAGCCGTTTGCCGCTCATTTGCCTAGTCTCGGAGTAAAGAAAGCCTTGCCTTTCTTTCAAAGTTCCATTAAGCTACACGAACGTGCTTTTAGACTTCCCTTGTCAACACACTTTTTTCTCATCCCTATTCTGCCTGTCGTTCGTAAGAAAGAATAAAAACATGCTTGTTACGTAAATCTGTAATCAATCTCAGTTAAAGCCTACCTCTTTTAGGCCTTGCCTAGCTTTTTTCTTCTTCGTTCCAGTAAGTGAAATAACATTTGTGCAAAGATTAGAGCATTGGCCATGCTAATAGTGGCATCTGGAAGCACTTACACTTTGGGTATAAAAACACTGCAACGAGCTTCTACAACATTTGGTATTCTGCACCGCTCATATGCCTAGAAGAAAATCGATCGTTTTTCATTCTAGAATGTTCCAAAGAGGGTATATTCCCTGAAACCCGGCGTCCTACACGTTCTCGTATTGCTACAGCTTATATCCTCTCTTAAAAAAAATCAAGGAGCATAGTTTAGTGGAAGCCGCATCTTGAATTTTTGGCTCTCAGTAATTAGATTTTTGAGGTATTAATGGGAATCTCCTAGCAACTAATTCGAGCTTGAGTTGCTCATTTATTTTATCCTTGAGATATGTCAAGTGCCTCGCTGCTACTATGCCAATTAATCTTGAATGGAAATATCGCTTTCAAGTTTCTCTTACCCTTATATCTTCTATATGTCCTTTTAATTTTTCGTATGTACCGGCAATTCTCCAACGGTCAATGGGCAGCTTTATGGTTCTTGCGGGGTTTACGGATGAAGGATCACATGGAAATAAAGCTCGAGGTTATGCTCACAATACTAGCTAGATTGCTGGCGCCGCTCTAAAAGCTGTCCTTTGGTTGCCGTATACATTGACGAAAGAAAAGTCAGAAAGACGTGCATTGATAGTCCGTTCTCCTCCATTTCTTCCGTTTCTTTGCCAGAATACTAATGAAGGTAATAGATATATCTTCTTTGTCGATACTCAGATAGCAGCAATGGCAACAGCGACTTAGAGGTGGCTGCCTATAGACACTACGGAAATGCTAGCCATTTTTCATGACTTTATCTCTTAGCCCCCGTCTTCAAACCTGAAACCTCAAGAGGTTATATTACCATCACTAGGCATGACTTATGAGTTTTCCTCTGGCAAACTAATAGCCTTACATTAGAATGATTCGAAATAGCTTACATGTGGAGCAGATCGGAAAAGGCTCCTAGCCAATTTCTCCGTTTTTAAGAGACAAAAAAAAAAGAAAGAAAAAATGGAATCATGAAAGCATTAAGGGAATTTTTGATTCGCGTTAATATTTCGAGAAAGGGGGGATTAAAAAACAAACAACCCACGGCTTTTATCCGGAGCACCTTCTTGAGATCCACATTCCCCCCCCCAAAAAAAAAAAAAATAAAGGATCTTTTTGTCCCCGGTCGTTCACTTATGGGAAAAGATTCAACTGTCTCCAAGTGCGAGAGAAAATAGACAAACGAATACTTCAGCTTTAAGGGCTAAAACGAAACTTTCTTTGATTTATTTGTAAAAGCATAATTAATTTCCGAATTATTTTACGCATCATTATTTAGGGCGTAGTATTTCTCGCGTATGTTGTCGAAGAAAGGCTTGCAATTTATGCAAGACCCTAACCTTGCACAAAGTAGGAACGCGCCCGACAGTTTACGATGGAGAGAATAACTCTCTTCCGGTGGTGCACAGAGTCTATGGTTGAGCAGAACGGGAATTAAGTGCTGAATACGGCGAGTCGTTTCTTGCTGTCCAAAATCGAAAGGCTTGTCAAACTGGAACGCTTCACCTAGGATCATAACAGCATCCACGTGCGCATTCTCCATCACCTGTTCGGAGCATTGTTCATCAGAGCTTTTATTACTCGGCACTCTTGTCGGATTACAACAGTCTCTTACCTTGGATTCGTAACCAGTGAGAAAGCCTAGCTCTTTCGAATAACGATAAACTTTATCCCGATCTTGCTCCGCAGCTCCTTCGATAACACGAATGTACCTGTCTACGAAACGCTTCGAATATTCCCGACTGGCTCCAAAGTCCAACAGAACAATCTAATTACACAATTCATTAGTCGATGGAGAATGTTATGATTAATCTAGTACTTGATTGGTTTCTTTGTTAAAGAAGAAATTAGCCCAATTGGGGTCGGTTTGCATAAACCTGAATTCGAAAAGCTCACGAAGACACAACTCGAGCATTTTGGCGCCAATAAAGTTTCGCGTCTCCTGATCCATATCAACGCATTTCTCAACTGGAATGCCTTCCACAAGCTCAGCTGTGAAGATCTGTTTAGTGCAAAACTCGTCTGCAAGCGAGTTCACGTAACCATGAAATTAAGCACAAAGATACGTAGAAAGAGACAACTGCATTTGATTGCCTACCGATCACGTCAGGAACTTTAAACTCTGGACAGTCGCTCAGCAGTTTCTTGAACCTCCGGGTACACTCAGCTTCTCGAATATAATCCACTTCCCATGCCAGTTCTCGCTTAGCTACAGCTATCAAACTCTCCATGTAAAGTCCTGCAAAGCAAACGAGCTTAAAATGCAAGAAACGTAGAGCAAAGTTTATAAACAAATTTTCCACCTTCGGGCAAAACGTTGCCGAGTTTCATGACAGACATCATGTTGTTAATGTCAGAATCAATGCCATCTGCCACGCCAGGATATTGGATTTTCATAGCAATGTCTCGCCCGTCCTGCAAAGTAGCCAAGTGTACCTGACCGATCGAGGCAGCAGCGAAAGGTTTCTCCTCAAAGTTGGCTAACTTAGATTTCCAATCTTTGCCCAGTTCTTTCACCAAAATATGCTAGAGCGAGAAAAATAATACAAAATGAGCTCTGTTTCCTAAAAAAAATCCAATTTACCGTACTTCAAGTTGCCAGTAGGGCATAAAGTCAGCTGATTGGCGGACTCTTTCGAAAATTTTGCGCAACTGGGGATTAATCATGCTGTTATCTTGAATACTTAGCATCTGACCAAGTTTCAATGCCGCCCCTGAACATTTTGGACTTGAAAAAGTTTACAAGAGATCATTATTCGGTACCTCGAACTTTGCATAACGTGCTGACAATGCGTTCCATGTTGGCAGGGGTTAGAAATGGGTTATCGGTATCAAACAACGCTCCCGACCCTTCTGACTTGGCTTGTTTTTCCCGGAAACCCAAATTACGACGAGTTACTTCCGCCAAAGCTCCCAAACCCAGTCCGGCTGCCAAGCCTCCATAAGAAGCCAAACGGGCTATCCGAGAAGCAGGAACAGGTCTTTCCTTGGCTGCAGGACTTAACTGTCGTAGAAAAAGTAGTAAATACTTCTCATCCTATTTGAAATACACCGATTTTTTTTTACGGTCGGTTTACTCTTGCGAGCTGTAGGTTTTGCTTTTTTCTCCGGCTTTGGCACGTTGTCAGAAATCTGAGACGACGCTCGAGCGTACGATTTAAGCCACATAAGCTTCGGCGAACTGGCAGCGAACGCCGTATATGTCGAGAATTTGACCGTCGGCGGCGTAAACTTGGGTGCGAAATTTGTACTTTTGGCTGCATTTAACGCGTTGGGATCTTTCTGCATCTGAGATTCGCTGGCGGCCAAATCAGCACTGGTTTCCAAGGGAATTTCTTGCGTGTTAGCCCCAGTGGCGTAAGGCGTGGTTGTTTCTTCGGAACTGGTTGAAAGTCCTGTCAATTACGAGGTTTAATTGCTATGGGCAAGTAGTAAGTTGTGTTTTATTACCTGCAGCATACTTAGCGTACTCTTTCAGACCTGCGGTAACCACTCCTGCTCTGCCTAACGTTTCTGAGACGGTATGATTCAATGCATCCTGAAAGTACAAAGGGACGAAATGCTGGTAGTCGTTAAAACAGTACTAAATTATGTACTTGGGCTTGTCCGGGATTTGAGACGCAATTTGTCAACCTCTCCGTGGTCTTTCCAAGCACAACCGAAAGTAGGGGCAGAATACTCGTGTTCGCTAAGCATTGCTTCGTTTCTGATTGCTTAATGGAAATCGCAGCTCTGGTAACGGATCCAAACCCTTTTAACATTGCCAGACAATTAGCTCCGCGAGGTTTTGCCATTCTATAGTAAAACGACGATTTGTTTAGCCTATACTCCATGTTCCCTACAGCATATATGATATTTCTATGTGCTATATGTGAATGGCGTATTATGTAACCAATAAATAAGAATAACGGATAGTTAAAACACCCGACAGGGTAATGGATGTGTTTTGCCAGGTTAAAATAAACAATGTTCCACACTAATATTCGCCAGAAAGCACTAACAAAACTGTTCATAAGAAATTGCAACACCTACTTTATTGTACTAACGTTTCAACACGTGTGATCTTGTCTACATAACAAGAAACGTTGCTATAGAAAAGTTTTTATACGAAGACGCATCGGCTAGTATGGGCATCTATTGAGCTGTCCACCAACCTCATCTCTGGATCATAATAGAAGTCACACAAGTCATTGTTTTCCTTTTGGAAGTGAGCGTGAAATCACACGTATTTACATTCATTAGGTAATAATTACATATTATTTTGTTGTATTCTTTAAACGAATTGACATCTTGGTTTCAGTTAGAAATAGAATTGTCATCATTTATAGCAACTAGTAGAACAAAATATGTTTAGATATAGATAAATGTAAATTTGGCAGAACGAAAAAAATGGGTTATGTGGTAAGACATTCCTTATAAAACAAATTTTCGTTCGCGGATAAACTTTGTTAGCCTGAGTCAGGCTAACAAAGTTTATCCGCGAAGGAAAATTTGTTTTACTGTACAAGGAATGTCTTATGAGGACACTCAGGCCCTATGAGTCCTCATAGCATGTTCCACTACTGGCTGCACTGCTGGAGTATTTTTGGCACTCAGTGTGTCAAACATGTATATGTTTCCAAGTACAATACATATAACCACAGCACAGTGCAGCCGTGTGGAACGCGCAATCAGTTTAAGCGTCAAAGATTCCGCTCTACTGAGCTAAAGTTTGTAAAATGCTTTCGAAATTGTATTAGGGCACTGATGACTAATATATTCCTATCGGAATTGCTCTACTATTACAGGTATGCCCAGTACGTCTGACTGATGTACTGTGAAACAGCATGGGACGCATCTATTTAGATCATATCGGAGGTTCACGCCTATTCTCTTGTGCGGCTTGCGACACAGTCCTTACCAACCGGAATGAGCTCATCAGCACTCGATTCACCGGAGCAACAGGACGGGCTTTCTTGTTCAACAAAGTGGTTAATTTAAATTACAGGTAAGTGCATGTTTGTTCTCTGCTTTGGCGACCTGTCCTCACGTCAAGCGGTATAGCACTTGAAGTTGTGTCACTTAACTACCAAGCCTAATTTTCACTGCCGGGTAACTTATTACGGTGACCATAATTTTACATTTATTTCTTTATTTATTGAATGCGCGCGGCTGCCCAACCTTGTAGCGAGGTTCAGGATCGTGTCATGCTAACTGGACGCCACATGGTGCGCGACGTCTCGTGTAAAAATTGTGACGCTAAGCTAGGCTGGATTTATGAGTTTGCTACGGAAGAAAACCAGCGCTATAAAGAAGGTAAAGTCATTCTCGAAAGAGCTTTGGTAACCGAGACTGACGGCATGGAAGAGCGCATGGGGGAAGAAAACAATTAAGATAAACTATTTTATTGTCGTTTCGCGATGTGGCCCTATAGAAGCCATACGCTCGGTTCAGTTCTTACCCCGTTAAAAAGTTGTGCTTTCGTGATTGCACCAACGAAGGTCTTTATAAAATTACATATATATTTCTGGGCTCTGTACAAGAAACAAGGGAGATTTTTGTCCCATTTTTGGTGTCTTGATTTCCTCTTCACAAGAGAAAATTCCAACAATACAATGCCAAGCAACAAATCCATTTAGCAAGTCGTCTTGGTTCGAACATGCAAAAAAATATAAAGTATAACAAAGTTTGGTAGCTGATGTTGATTAGGAATATCAGTATCTCAGTGATCGACCACCGCTGCAACAGAAACTTCAAGTACAACTCTCGGGGGAATTCAAGTACGGGTGTGCTTGTGATGGAGTGTTGTTCGATTTGCTTCGACCATAGCTATGTTTATTATTCATAGAGTTCATGTCATACGTCCCTGCTGAACTTTCTCCTCTCTGTAACCGGGTGTTCTGAAAAAAAGAGACGACGGAACTTCAGAATCATTATGCGAAGCGAATTGTTTTTAAAAATAAATAAAAAGAAAAAAAGTGATTAACAAGAAAGGTCTTAGCAGTAAAAGTCTCCCCAAAGCACACTAGTGGGGAGCGGCTTACCCTACCGTGTAATCGACTCGCTTGTTAATGGCACGCGGAAGAGATCGGTAGAGCATTTCTCGTTCTTCTTGCAAGCGCTCGCTCTCAGTTGACGTTCTCCACCGTTCGTGCGGCGGAGGCGGTAATCTTCGTCGCCCTAATGTACTGCAAGTCGTTGCCATGGCATTGGCACTTATAGGTCGTATGGACGAATAGTAATCACGAGGACCTATCAAGTTAAGAGCTGCTGGGTCCTGTATTTTTGGTTGTGGACCCTGACTTCTGCTGCTCCTCTCTACGTCCAAGTCTGTAATCGAATAACATCTGCCCCCCAAACTGGTACTCGCCAGTACATGATTCGCGGCACTATTAGACTTGATGTGACCGGCTCGGGGTACCCCGTCGCTCCCAATTTTGCGTGAGTTGTACGTTTGATGTGGCACTTGTGCTGTCTGGGAATCAGCTTTATTGGGCTGAAAGTCAACTTCTTGGATAGTCTGCACCGCTGACGTCATCAAGGTAGAACTACTGGGAGTACTTTGTCCCGTAGGAGTGTCTTCGGGGGTTCGGCCTCGTAAGATGTCGGGTTTAACAACACTAGTGTTGTTTAGAGAACTCGGACTGGCAGTAGTCGTCGGATGATTGTTACAAATGGCTACATGGCCACTGCCATTGTTGTCTCCTTGGGCGGTTCCAGGAACTTGCTGCTGTAGGCCTTTCTGATGGGGATTGGGTACCGGGAGTTCAGTATTTGCCGACTCATTGGTCTCCGGTCCTGCACTCCCACTGGAATAACAAGAGAATGTGTGTGTAAGGTCGGAAATCTGAGAGTAGCCGAAGTAATCTAGCTTGAGTAGTTGTTTTAAACCGTGTATACCTTGGCTTCTCTCGAGCTTTCTGTTGTTGCCGGATCCGGTAACATGTGAGGGCGATAAAGCAGGACAAGACCAAGGCTAATGCGCACGTTCCTACCGCTACTGCTCCCACTAATCCACTGGAAAGGCTTTCAGAAGCCGGCGGTACTGGAGAAGAGGTTTTAAAGGGAAATAGAAACAAAACAAACTTTAGTTGAAACATTTAAATAGGGAGCTCGGAAACTCGGGAACTCCCGGGGTTTTGTGTAACTTTTAGGATTACAGCACTCTCAAAAAGTCGATACGGAGAGGATTTGGTCGTCTTGGTATTTTTTATTTTCTTTTTTTGTGGATTGAGAGCGGATGTCAGTTGTAGTCACTTTGATCGAAAGAATCAATTGCAATTTACCTGTGCGTTTGGCCGCTTCTTTGAGAGTCGAGACGGGCAAAACGAGAACGGCGCTCCGACCTTTGGCATTGATGGCGTATAAATTGAGGTGAAACGTAGAGCCCGGCTCTAGATTACGTATTTGGAAATCGGGAATGTCGCTTTGTACTGTGAAAAGCAAATGGCCTGAAGCCAAATCCAAAGCTTCTAAGCGAAAAGCTTGCTTGAGCCCGCCGTCGTAGGCCGGATCACAAGTGACAGCAAGCGATTCCGCGGTTTGATTGTATGCTGTGCAATTTTGCAGCGAGTGCGGAGGACCTGTAGATTTGTATTTTGCGTCAGTAAAATAAAAAAAGAAGAGGATTGTTCTGCACGTGCTCTAGAGATTTGACTTCGTATTCAATAAAAGGGACTGCATTTTCTAATAGAAAAACGTCAAGAATTCGGTACTGAGAATCCAATTCAATTGCAGAAAGTTACCGAGCAGTCAGAAAAGTTGGGAAATAATTTCATCGACATGTTGAAATGAAAAAAAAGTATTGGATAGTAACAAGAAACGTTAAGTTGAAATACCCGCTGCTGTTAACTTGAAGAGACAAGGCTCTCGTTGCCATCCGATATCGTTCAGGGCCCAACACCCGATCATGGCAAAATCTGCCGCACTTTGGGGCCGAAAACGCAAAGATTCCTGTCGGGGCAATCCTGGCCGATGTGCTGTAGTTTGCGAAATGTACCGGACCCCTCCCAGAGTGGTACTTGTCGCACCTTCGGCTGCAGCTGGCGGCAAAATCGACGTCAGAGGCACGTCTTTCCATCCATGACTGCTGTTGATAGCCCATCTACAACCCAGAAACGAATGAATTAGCCCTGGGAGTTTTACATTGACAGCGACGTTCTTGTCACCGGTAGCGGGAAGCCAGTGGGTGTGCATGGACAGCACAATGTAATGTTACTGTTTCGCCCTTTTCAGCCCCTGCTGCTTGGCTCTCACTTTGCTGGCAATAAGGCACGTCTAAAACACGACCAAGCTTCAGTTAAAGAAAAATAGAGTATTTGGGGGGTTTCCCGGCTTGGGAGACGGGGAGAAAAAAAGGAGGAATATTTACATCGCACGGTTAAATTTACAGTCCCAATTTGCCCTTCTCCTTTCGCATTGATCCCCGCGCAAGAATACTCGCCCGCTTTAGAACGAGTCACGCTACGGATCGCCAAGCTCGTGTTCGATACCACGACGCCTGCTGTGATGTTGTGGACGAGGATCCGATCCTGTAAGAGATGAAATATGTATTCAAAAAGTGACAATTGGTTGTCGTATTTTGGGAGGAATTCTTAAGAATGGAGCGGGGTCTTAGATAAGAAGTAATCAGGGGCAATGGGGGGTATTTACTTGATTTTTCCAGACGAGCCTGTAAACGGAAGGATTGGCATGCACGGAGCATTCAAAGTAGACGTCGTCCCCTTCCTTAATTAGATCAGGATTGAGAGTAGGGCCTAAACGAAGCGACGCGACCGGAGCGACTGTAATTAAACCCAGAATGAGCGGCTTTTACCCTCCCGAGATGGAAAATTTGCTTTTTTTAATGTGTTTTTTCTTCTGCTTCTTACATTGGACATCCAATCGGAGAGTGTCTTCCACAGCACTGGCGTCTAAGACTGGATTCACTGCTCGGCAAGTCAGCAAACGGCCATTGTCTTCAACCGTCGGAGTGAACTTGAGAATGCTAATCGTCACGTTCCCGTCTTCTGAAACCTACGTGCGGAATTGCAGTTTGTAAATACTTGACTTGCTTGTAGTTAAGCTACTTTCATTGGTCACTGGCGACACATTTTCTTTCCTTTTTTTCTTAAAAAAAAAAGAGAAAAAAGTTGGATCAAGCGAATGGTTTACCACTTCAGTTGTATTGGCGATGTTATTGCTTTCCCGCCACCAAGTAACGTGTGCAGGGGGTCTTGAACCCATGGACCGACACCGGATTTCGCTTTTCTCGTTGGCAGAGAGGCGCTGATGTTCTTGGGGCAAAATTTCGGTTAGTAACGGTCGCACTGTTTTTGCAGAATCCCAGCCAAGCCAAACCCGAGACAAAAAAGGAAAGAGTGCGAATTAAACCCGGGCTTTTTATGAGCGTTTTCTTCCATGCATCATAGCTTTGTATACTTTGTCATTTTAAAAAAATAAAAAATTCTTAGATGAGATTAGTTACAATAGATGCCGTTTATTGTGATCGCTGGTTATCAGAATCAGCCGCTTTACAGAATCAAATATTCAAGGGCCGATTCAAATGATAAAAATGTATAGCATTTTAATCGGCTATTAGAACCACACTTTCGGATATTAGACTCAGTTTTAAAAGAATCTTCACAGTGCAGTAACAAAACTACAGTAGTGACTGCTACATAGACTTTTCATATTGACCAATGACATTGCTTTTACGTCGTTTTGACCAATCCTGTCATTTCCAGCCTACTACTAAGCTTACGGGGAAATCCCTTCTGAACTCCCCAGTCAATTAAATGAGCAGGTTATTCAATTGAATGACCAGTTCCTTTAATTGACTGGGAACATTAGAAGGGATATCGTGTTGAGAACCCTACCTAAGCGTAGGAGTAGGCTTCAAAGGCGCAGTGTTACTCGTGTTTTAGACGTGTAGTTATATAAAAATGTCGACGAACAAGAAAAGAGTTGATTTAAATGTAAAAGAGAAATTGCGGCTCATTGAAACTTATAACGAGTTAAATTTAAAAGATTGGCCACACAGAGAAGCGGCCGTTAAACTAGTAATTCCTCAATCATCTCTATCAAGATTGTTGAAAAATCGTTACGAAATAAACAGTAGTGGGTTTAGTAAATCTAGACAAAGGAAACGTGTGTGAAAGTGTTGAGAAGTAGACAATGCTTTGATTTTTGCTTTTTTGGTACATATTTTCAATTTTCGATTATTAGAATCTCTGCTTAATAGAATAGAATAGAACTCACTTGACAAACGTAATCACAATAAACGGCATCCACTGTACTTCGTATCTTCGTCATTTTTTAAATTTATTTTTGTTAATAAATATAATAAAAAATAATTAAAATTAAAATATCTTTTAGTTTGTTTCTTGTATGAAATCAAGATCAACTACTAAAAAATGATCAACTACTAAACAAGATCAACTACTAAAAAATGTCGCAAGAATGTGAAACGATAGCCAGAATCCGCTGCTATTCCTTATTCTTCTTGGGTCTACTTAAATCTGTACAAATCTGGAGTTAAAAACTGTCTGCCACATTTGTTCAACCGGATTCTGAAATATTTCGCTCCAAACGCCTAAAGCACTAAAAACATAGGGAATTAGACGCGATCTGCTGTACTTTTATGTCTTCGTCTATCCTTAAAATAAATAAATAAAAAAAAAACTTAAGGCAGCAGCGCCTCAAATTCGGTGAGCTATATCTGTTGAAGAAAACAGCTTTTTGTGGGAGTGAAACTTTCATCCTTGCAATTCCGGCCCAGTGCAATTTCAGGGGTTTCCGTTTTCGAGCGTTCAGTTGTAAATTTTTTCTTCTAGATTTTTTTTATACATCTCCAATTTAACGATCGGTTTACTTTGCGCGAGACGGGGCCTCATACAGCAGACACATCAGAGAGACAGGGGTAGCAAAAACTATTGGATCTCGAGTTTGAGCGGCAGCAGCAATACGAACTTTTTCTCTTTTTTTCTGCCATCTTTTTTTCTACGTTTTTTTCCCTTTTTAAACTGTACGGAAAGGTATATATCGAATCCTTGTCATCTTCTTATTGATCGATATCTATTTCCCGCGCCTTCTCGGGCTGTCCAAGCAATCTTCGCGCTCGTAAAGGAAACGTAAACATTTATAGCGGTTTTATGGACAGTTGAACGTCAAGGAGTTATGCTGGCTATCTATTATTATTTGTCCGAGCTTATACAAATTTACTTTACTTACGCTGCATGTCAATGGTGAGTGTGCGAGCGGCTGGTGAAGTGGCCAAACTGTTAGTAGCTTGACAGGACAGGAGTGCACCGTGGTGAGAACGGCCTAATGGGCCTACAGCAACCACTTTACGGATCACCGGGCCGCTATAACGCGTCTTTTCGGCCCGTATCTGAGGCGAAGGTAGCAGCGGAAGAATCTTTCGCGTATTGCCGCCGCTGGCTACGCTGAAAACTAAGGCGGAATTGGCATCGTTATCCTCGCCCCCATCTTCGTTCTCAAACGAAGCCGAAAAAACTCTCCCGTCTACTGCTGGGGCTGCAGCGATTAATGGCCGCGTGAAACTGTTACCGGTACCTGGGAGCCAACTGTCTTCGTTGCCCGTCCCGGTCCGTGCAGGCAGCTTGTAACGATCCAGCCACCAAGTTACTTCCGGAGCTGGACGACCTGTGAGAAGATCAGTATAAGTTGCTTCTAACAGATATTTCCGCTTTTTTAGCTTTTGAAGGCCTCCCTTCATATTTGCTATAGAGAAATGGTTAAGGCTCCCGTGTACTACCTTAGCTCGTATAGGCGATTAGCGTGGAGGGTTCCGGAACAACTTTTCGTTAAAACTAGCACGTTTAAGGAAAAAGTAATTTGACGGAAAGCATGAGCATACTGCTAGTGCGCAACCATTCCACATTTTTTTCCAATGAATAATGAATTAGCAACATGCAAATTAAGTTTGCAACCACAGTATAAAAAGGTTTACAAACCTTAATACTGTAAGCCTTTATACTGTGTTTGCAACTACAAAGAAAGTCTACGCAGTAAAATATTAAGTATATTACGCAGTAATATCCTTCGGTTCTGCCATAGCTGCTAAAAAAAAACATGTTTTAAAGGGCGTTCAAATCTGAGAAGCCGTTTTCGAGAAATCTTTTTCCGAAAGTTCGATGACTTGATTTGGGACATTGTGCTGCTACAGCAAACTGTGGTGACTAGTTGTACTTTTCAGAAGCAAAACAAGCTCCGGCAATCAGCTGTAGATAGGTTTATTTTTTATTTTATTTTTTTACTTTCTTACGCAAGGCTTTTGCAAAACAATAACAAACACTAGCGCCATCTGTTATTGTTACGCATCATTGAACTAAGATATACGGGAGCCTTAAGCCAGTTCCGAAAAAAATAAAATACGAGCAATTGGCATGTCTTGCTAGGTTTCTGGTTTGCGGAAAAGGGGAAAGGGGTAGAACAAAGTATTTACTATTTAGGGGGTGAAGTTATGGCGTGAACTTACCTCCGGCTACATCGCATTGTAACATAAGAACGCTTCCTTCCTTGAGAGGCCCTAGTACAGGTGATCGAATAACTTGCCCTCCAGAATCGTAAATAACAGGCGCCGACGGAGGCACTAAGGTACGAGTTAAAAACAAAGACCAAAGATAGTAAATATACGTAATGTTAGGAGAGATGGGGAGAGAGAGAACGAAAAAAAGATGGGAAACCCGAAAGCTGGTTAGACAGCATAATTACAAGGGATAGATATCGCCCGAGCTGCTCATTTCTGTGTTACCGTGTGTTCGTAGACACTGTGGGGGCAGAAATTCTATACCGTGGAAGGGGAACCCTCGGGAAAATAATATTCAAGGCGGCTGCATGTCGATACAAGAGCCGAAAGGGAGGAGTGAAAGGAGTGGAGGGAAAAGCCTTGAAAAAATGCTGTCTTTTCTCATTTCGTCGGAAATAAGATCATCCTGGACGATCAAAGACCGCCATCTTGGTCTGTTTGTCGACTGCCATCCCGAACGTGACCGGCCTGTGCGACAACTCGGCAGGAGATGAAAGAGAAAATTGCCTATGGATTTGCCAAAACGTCATAAAAAAGTGAGGCGGGTCGAGGTGTTTTCTATTCCCATGATATCTAAGTCTACTCCCGCCCATGGTTCATAAAAATCTATTTCAGAGCACCATATATTCCACGGTTAGACCATGAACGTAAATACCTGCCAAGCACTCGGGCTTGACGTGGAATGGATTTCAGCTTTTCAAAGCATTTAAAACGTAAGACTTGCACCGCTATTTGGCGTTACTGTCGCTTTGAAGGTACTGCCTCTTCTGGTCTTGGTCTTCCCTTGCTATATAAATAAGGTAAAATGGATCATTGCTACAGTAAACAAGTATACTTTAGAAAAAATAAGTATAAAATTACTCGAGTACAATAAATCATTACTTAAAAATAATTAAATCATTAACCTAAATATGTTTGGAGACGATATTCTTAGCCCAAAATTGTGTGACAATTATAAACACACCACATGAAAGGAATATACGAAAATTTCGTGAAACCTTTGGGGCAATAACTATTACCGTTATATGTGATTATAATTTATCTCCGTTATAATGCCGTGTTACTGTCTAGATCTAAATCAGTGTAAAAGCTGCGATCTCTGAAGTATAGTTTTAATTGCTTGCCACAGTCTCCTAAATGACCTCTTACAAAAACGGGTTAAAAATATGGGAATATCACTTTTAGAGTTTAAACGAGTCCATCACTAAGAGAGTTACTGTACTGTATGTGTTTTAGGTGTAGTTTTGGAGGGATTCCAATTAGTGTGAAAGGTGAGACCTTACCTATAACGGTTAGATGCACTCGGAAGTGCCGCGTAGGAGAATTCCGGAAATCAACACGGCATCGGTACAAGCCATCGTCTTCGCGCGTCAGATTATTGATGACCAAGTGACCCTTGAACCCTCCGCTTGTTCCCGCACGGAAGAACGCGCGAGATCCAAAAGCGCTCGTTTCCGACCAATGTCGAGCTGCAATCCAAGGCTTCCCTCGCACGTCCACTCTATTCGACCCAAACCCCCGTAAACACAATTGTAGAGCTTTTCCCAGTATAAAAAATCATATTGAAATTTTATGCTCCAAAAAAGGGAGCTTTGGTACATCTCCGGAGGATTGTATTGGGAAGGCGATGAATTTCTATTCGATTTTTACATAACTAGTTTGGCGTTGGGGGGAAAGCAAAAGGCCGGATATGAATACCAAAGCCTTGTTTTCGCCTGTTGCCTTTTGTTCTCTCCAAACAGACAAAATTGTTGTGAAGGTTGTAAAAAGGGGGTTTTTCATCGCGGTAAAAGTTAATGGAGCGCATGTGACTTAGCTTGATGGTGACGTAGACATAAAAGGGTTGGGCCTAAGGAACGATATGGTCTAAACTTACGTGTAAATAGGCTTTCGGTAGGGCTCCAAAAACCACAGGACGAGATAAATGGCGTCGTCAACACTGGGCAAATTGAGATCGCAAGATAAGAGCGCTTGTCCTCCTTCTGCAGCCTCCACATCTCCTAGGGATACTGTAAAGAATAGCAAAGGGGGGGTAAGATAAGACACGGCAAAAGTTTATGGTACAGTTAGACTCATGGTACAAATACAACGACTATATCCACGTAGGCTATAAATGTATTTTTTTTTTAAGTCTCCCACCTAGGCTTTTTTTATTTTTGAAAGGTTGGAGAAAGAGAGAGAGAGTCCCAAGGCGCTGAAGTAGTCAGAAAAGCCAGAATTTCTTTTGCAGACACAGTAAGGTCGTATCCTATCCTTTGGCTCCTTCGCCTTTGCCGGGGAAAAGCAGCGGCAGCTCCCATGGGTAATCTTTCTGGTGCTTGCGCTTTGTGGGAGTTGGGGAGGCAAAAATAGTAAGAACGTTAGACTTGGCTAGCCATCTAATACGTAAAAGTATGGGAGCAAGCTTCTTGCAGAGCTTCTGGAACGGGGTAGATCGAGCATATATACTTATACATACAAGACAGTAAGCGAGCTCAAGTAGTCCCTCCCCGACGCTTGATGTCGCCCTCCTGACGGTATCATCGATGTAAGCAAACCAACCTTTTTTATAGTGGCTATATTCTCTCTCTGCCATTTGCCTGTGCAAAAAGGAGCACTTTACCGTAGTATTTCCTGGCCTTTACCCCTGAAAAGCCTCCAAAGTGGGGTATGGGAGAAGAATACTGTATTGGGGTAGTCGGTGTTTACGGTTTTACTTTCCATCAAAATAGCATATTGGGAGAAACGGCTACCAGAGCATTTACTTATTGATATGGACCGATAGTCATCAAACCTAACTACAGCAGCGGCAATTGAGATCCGCGGTCGGGTGCTTTCCTCTGGCCCTGGGGAATGGTTTCTGTTTTTATTGCAATGTTTGGTACTTATGGATATATCTTCTTATATAGCCATTCAGTTGGTCAGAGATGATTTGTAGTGCAACTCCAGCCCCACCAAAAAGCAAATCAATAAAGTAATTTCGTTAGCTAATATTTTGGTGGGTAGGGCTATTTTGTGGCGGGGCCTACTGGTCAAACAACAGCTCTTTGCTTTTGGACGTAACGTGTCCACAGTTCTTGTTGACTTTCCAGGCCAAGGTGTGTGGCACATTAGGCAGGGCGGTCGTTATATGGATCGGCCGAGAAATACCAAGAATGTGTATAGCACTGTTATAGCCTGTAGCAATTTTTTTTTACCCTAACAGAAATCATAAGTTAATGGGACTTGGGAGTTTCCTAGATATTCTTCTCCTGTTTTTTTGGGGTTGGGAAGTGAAGCTCGCGATTCCTGAATACAAGGAGTTCAGGATAAAAGAGGGTGATGGTTTGCCTTCTAAAGTTTCTTAAACTCCTAAGAAATTAGTGAACACGCCTCGTTTTGGGTGCACAGCTGAGGCCATTGTTTAATACAAGTAGTTGAGAATTTTTTGTCAAAAGATGGCACTGGTGTCACACCATTTCTCATTGTAATTTCATAAACTTTAAACACGAAATTAAAACGTAAAGAGATAATTGAAAAACATCTTCTAGCGTACTTTAATAACAAAATCTACTTTACCTGCTGCTTAAGATTTTGATAAATTATTTGTTTAAAAGTTTCATAACTTGAACACTATGGAAAAAGTTAGTGAAACCGATATTGAAAATGAAAATCAGCAGGTAAAGTAGATTTATACATCCCATGCGTTACTGTCACAATACAATTTAATTACATTGCACAGAGAATGAGAATTTTCGAATCAAAATGTGACTGCTGTAGCGCCGTAAGGGGTTCCAGTATACCGTGGCCTTAAGTGTACAGTACGTCGTACACGCTATGAGTACCAAACCGTTGCAGATTAGACTGCATTTTTTGTGTAACGTTTTTTCGTATAAGCTTAATGAAGGGGGTACAGATTGTGTATAACTTGTGAACGTTCCGGAAGCCAAGTTTGTTGAGGAAGTCTTTAGAGGTAAATTAAAGGGGATGGGGGTGGGGGGGAGGGGCAAAAAATCGTCCGTTTTTATGTTCCCTTTTGAGTAAGCTTTCGTGCAGTACGCATTGTAATCTTACTCACGCACCCTAAGCTCATAGAATCTTAAATTACCGTCAAAATAGCGACCCGGACCTGGGTTATACAATTGTGTGTGCACCTCTAAGTTAGACCCATATATATGTCCGATAGAAACTCGTATCTAGTGAAATGGAGCAGTCTTTTGTTACCTATTACTGTCTTTGTCAAGTTCTGTGTGACTGTGGAAACTCGTAAAGTTCTGTGCTCTCACCGTACAGGTTTCCCTGCGTTGCAGAAACGGAAAGGTACTTTTGAATTCTAACTGAAAGTAATGACCTTAGCTTATGATGCCTGACTCATCTGCCTTTCAGCTGTCTGTATTCTATACTGTGTTAGGCTGTTGTATTAGTTGGCAAAGTTTCTGCGTTTATCGCCGTAGAGTTTGGGGTGTAACAATTTCTAACAATGTCAGCCTTCCTCTAAGTAAAGCTTTTCATTTATTACTGGGTAGACTTTGTTTGAAGTGTTATACGAGGCAAACGCCAGCACCACAGCACGACTTATGATATAGGTGCAGTTAGAAGCGGGGGATTCTGGAGAATTTCTCGGCTTGTGAGTTCCAGTGACTGCTGTGGGTGCTTATATCTGAAGCAAATCGTAAACTTCATGGCGGCTGGCGGGCCACAACAGTGTTCCGTTTAAGTTATGCATAGTTTTAGGACTTGGAAAATCGTCACAGAATGTTACGCTTCGGAAAATGCTTCGACTTGGGGCAGATTTAAGCGTCCCGGCCAGTGATTCTATATAATAGCTATACCACACACAGTTGTAAAAATTCCCAAGTTGAAACCAGAAGTTACGGGCCAAGTTTATACCGTCTAATTTTTATACCCTCGACAACGTAGCGTAAAATGTAACCAAGATGCAAGTGTGGCTGATCCGCCAACTGTCAATTAAGTGACACGAGAACAGCGAATGGCATTAGACTGTAGTAACTCGGTACTGGATGCTTTTACTAGGGGAAGTGCAGGGTTTGCTGCGAAGTATTGGAGGCTAATAGTGACACACGAGTTCCCTCTGGAATCTGCAGCCCTTCAATAAAGCTTCCGCATACAAGCGTGGAGGGGAAAGAGAGAAAGAGAGAGATCCATGTGTTTCTCAGATCACGCTCAGTCCCAACAGAGATTGAGGTGAAACTTAGGAAAAGAAAGCTGCGCGCTACCGGCCACAGAAAAAGAAGTTAGATAAATTAATGGAGGCCATTCTTTGTAATAAGTCCGACAGCAGTGTGCGAGCCCAGTCGGGTAATAAATACGTTGGGGTGCACGGGACAAAGCCAAACTGACACGCGGTTCTCGGCGAAGAGGAAGAAGACCAAAGCCTCATTTGTTACCCAAGCAGCCACTAAGTCCTTCAAGCACGTCGTAAGTACTCCCTTCTTACGCTGATAAGTTCCAACTTAAGCGTAGGATTCTAGTCTGCTAGTAGGGAGAGAAAAAAACAACATCTTGGAAACTTTCGGAGATGACCACCTAGTGGCCAGCAAATTGGTCCCTAAAGCTATAGACTGTGATTCCAACTTCGTTCCTATTCTCTCGTCTTGCGTCGAGGGTTCGACTTAAGTAACCTAACTAGCCGCAAATGCCCGCAAAGGAACCTAATTAAGTTGTATTTTAGGCTACGGTGTACTGCAAGTTGTTGATAATCTTTTGTCAAAAGATGGCACTGATGTCATACTCCTGTACAATGGGAATGGGAATGCAGCAACTTTAAACAAAAATGTAAACAAACATTTAAAAGGAATTTAAAGATATAATTGAATTTTTTTAATACCTTTATAAAAATTATCTTGGTAGGTTACGTCATTAGATTATGAGTCATACGAAATGTGATTTATTTAAACTTTTCATAACTTATTTTTTAAAAAATGATCAACTACTTGCAGTACACCGTGGCCGTTTAGAAATGTGGCATTGCAGTTGTAAACAATCATTTGAGTAAACACTTTCTTTTTAACTTGCCTCGGAGACGAAATGTACGTTCGTATAGCTAAATGAAGGCATTAATTTTGCCTCGGGTCAAATTAGGCTTTCAGGAGTCGGGGTGCCGAGTGGTATTGTCAGCTTTGGGAGTAACATTCATAAATTACTTGGTAGAACAAACCTGACTTGCTAAAAAAAGAAGCCTTTCAATTCTAGAAAGTCGGTGGGTTTTTTGGTCCATGTTTAACATGCAAGACCTTGTTGGGATTTGGATGTGTGCAAGTACTGAAACTTGCGAATGCATTCTGAGGTGTCTAAAATAAAATTAAAAAATTTACAAAAATGGCGGGTAGATCTACTATGGGCATGTATAGATTCTTCCAGCAGTACTCGCGTGTGTATAGGATCGCAAAGCTTGAGACTTGGAGTTTTAGAGCCGTTTTGCTGCTATATGAAAACTTCGTAATGGTCAAATATACAGCTATCCTAACGATGCTCGATTCCGGGCTGATGATCGGATTTAACGACCGTCGGAGTCTTCTGGCATTTTTTTTCTCGGTCTAGAGCCTAGTTAATTCACTCTTGTGGAATTACTACCAAAGCTGTGCACATTTTTCTCGCGATAGAGCTGGCTTGACGCTTTGTAGTTGTCCCAGAGGTTCAATTGGGTCCAATCTGGCATGATTATAGTCAGACTCTATACATATCAATCGTCTTTCACCATATCCTAACATAGTCGGTCCCTCTCCTCTGCCTTTCTTTTAAAGGAACCAAAAAGAGTTGGTGACTTTTAATTGCATAATATACATAAATTGGTTCTGTAGCAGAAAAACCTTAAATTTGTCTGATGCGAGTAAAAAGTCATTAACCACGCCTTCAAAGAACCCTGTATAGTTGATAAAGTTCCCTGTAAGAGGAAATGAGCGATCTCCATGTAGCGTGTTAATGTCAATCTTTGGGCAAAACACTCATTTAAATCATCAAATTTCCGTACGACCCTTCCGTAAAAGCTCATATGTAGCGTAGCGTATCGTATGGTAACATGGGAGATGGGACAACGTACTGTACGCTACGTGTACTTAATCAGTACCATGTGCAGTCGTGTTCTTGCAGTCGTGCGATTCTCAGGGCGGGGTCAGGGAACATCTGCTGGTTTCGAAATGTGTATTGGTAACCCATTTCCTCGTTTATCGAAATTCACGCGGAGTATTTTGTTGGCGCTTAAGCACTGTGCATTTTGGCAGCGTCGATGTGATTTTTATGGACGAAATTACGGACGGGCAGGAGTTTTTGTTGCGAGGAACAAAAGGGTTTTATTGGCCGAAATGAATACGAAGGTGTGCAGTAAAGGTGCATTCGTTATAACGAGAAAAGGGAATAACTGAACGTGCCTCCCCCATACAGAGGTCAGTCTTGTCTGAACCTGCGGCACATGTCTTTTTGAATGGAGTAATTGTTTTTTTTTCCAGGGTATCGAATGTCGTATTGGATGACTGTACTAATACAATGCTACTTTGTTGGCGGCTGGTAGAAGGTAGAAAAAGTGGCGTAATATCAAATAACCCCAGTCAAGGTCATCACTTCGAAACAAGAAAATCCTTGCGAAAGGAAGTGTTGATTTCAAACCAAGATGAATGGACATCTTATCATACTGTACTCTTCGGCGAAGCATATTTTAATTCGTGTAAGGCTACCTTAAATGTCTTGAAAGTTAAACTTTTCTCTTGGGCTTTAAATGTGCTTCAGGTCCAGTATAAGTTTAAAGCAACGCGTTAGGTTTGTGAAAACTTTTTTTAAAAGTTTAATCCTCCCATCCAATTAAAATGGAAAGCCCAGCTTCACTTGTAAATTGCCTTAATTACTCCGTAAACCTGTCTAGAGGAGAACGTAAAAAAAGCTTTAAAGTTCGCTCCCAAATGAAATAACTTCCGTTTTCTATGGTAGTCCCTGGAATCTTACTTAGTCTGATGATTCCGTAGATATTTGGATGGGTAGATTGAAGAGAGAAGTTCGTTAAAACATATATTTTTTTATGTTTAAAGTATCAAGATCTGTTTCAGAGTTACCTTTGGGCAAAGCCAAAGAGGGCTTTTTGAACCCAGGAAAAAAAATGTTATTTGAACTTGAAAGGACAAGTTTGTAGGCTTTTAAAAAGCCTTTCCAATGTTATTTGTTAGGGAATAAGGGATTTACTGTTTGCTTCTTCCTGTTTGTTTTTGCTCTTTGCCGTGGTTAGTTTCTTTACGGGGTCGAGTTCTCTGCAACACTGAAAAGCTGAAGTGTCAAATTGTTAGGTTGTAAAGTTCTGAAAGCGGATTTCATCATCTGTATATGCAACATCGCTTTTTGGAGTGTCGCTTCTTCCAAAATAAGAATCCAACCGAAATTGCCTGGGTGAATCTTGTATTGGTATGTTTCTAACAAAATATATAATCCTGTTGGGGAATTCATCCTGACTGACGTATACGTAAAATTGTATACAAAAGACCTCATCGCTATCCCTCGAGGAATGAATTGCAAACCACACGTGCTATTTAGCTGCCGTTTGTTAGAATCCCAGCCCGTGAGTGTAGAAGACGATCAAGACACCACAGACAACACTGCTTGTTTATGCCTTCAAGTCAACAGCAATTTTCTTCCCAAGTCCCTCAAGGTTCACATTGCCGGTTCATATATTCTCTTATTTTCTCAGTTCCTTGGAAAATATTCCATCTTCCCGTGCTGGTGTCTATTTGCTGGTAATCCGGCGCTGATAGTGACAGCGTAAGAGTTTTTCCAAGAAAATAAAATAAAATAGCGAACAATTTTTTTTTTATTATTTTTTGGGGGGAGCCAAATATCGATTTGGGTCTTGTCAGGCACGTCAGCCTAGACAGCTTCTCAACACATGCTTCGCATCATACCAAAACAGGAAAGAGCAAACATTTCCACTTGTAGAAACTTGGTTTTTATTCCCCCGTGAGAGGAATACAAATAGCTTTGCCTTTAATTGGCCGTATTTCATTGCTAGTTGTGGCGTTCCTTTGCAGTGATACATTTTCTCTCATATTTCAACGATGACAAGAAAAAGAAGTCCTTCGAATGTATTGTATATGGACTTTGTAATAGAAGTCTTGGCACCGGACATGAGAACTATTGCCATTACTTATATTTTTTGTATTTCTCTTTATCAAATTCAAGTATAATATTATTGAGATGTATAGCGTCCCAAGCAATATTTCTGCGACAATGTGAATGTCAGCCCCTACGGCTAGTTTGAACAAAAGGGACAAGACTTTTGAGGCTTGGGAACATTGTTGCGCTTCAAAAAGGCGGGGCGGGGGGAGGGGTGGGGGTAGAAGTTTCTGTACAGAATTAGGCTATTTCTGCAACCATCCTCGAAGCAAGCAAGCTGCCAAGAAGGCTTTAAGGACCATATAATGGGCTAGCCCATCACAGAGATGGGGATTTGACGAGGGACATTTCTCACATTGGTGTTGGGATGGGGATTTACGACATCCGACTGCAAGCAAGCTGCTTCTAGCCCCTTGCGTTCTTAAAAAGGAAAGAAGGGACCCCAAAAAAATGGGAGCAAAAGAGAATAGCAAGTATAGCTGTTGCTGCAGAAATATTATGGGGGAAAAAAGTTTCGTCGAAAGAGTTGGGAAACAGCACTAAGGTAGCTGGGCTAGATGCAACCCAAGCAAGTGTGATTTGCTCGAGCAAAAGAGAAAGACCGACGCAGTAAGAGGGATGACTAAAAGCAAGATTTACACTGTCTGTCGACTTGCACAGAAAGATACATCGCCTTCGAAATAAAGCAGAATTTCTTACCAGAAAATGGCACGCGCCAGAGCGCGTTACCAGCGAGCGGAAGATCCAGGCATCCTTTAATTTGTTGCAAATTTGAATGTTTTATTTTTAAATAATAGTCATGTCATAACTGTCGTTCAAATTAAATGTAACGTCAATGTTAGCTACGATTTCTGAAGCGTAGACTATGATCCGGACGTAGACACAAGGACGACTTGACAAAAGAACTATTTTGTACCCGACTTAAGGACTACAAACCCCGACTTAAGAACTGCGAGCCACGACTTAAGAACTGCGAGCCGCGACTTAAGAACTGCGAACCGTGACAATAAACCCCTAACTTAACCTAACCTAGTCCTAACCTAATTCTAATCTAGCCTAACCTAGCCCTAACCTAATCTTTAAGTCGGTGTTTGTAGTCCTTAAGTCGGGTGCACCGTAGTCCTTTTGTCGAGTCGCCCTTGTGTCACGTTATTGCCCTTTGATCGTTATGTGCTTGCTGAGATTGTTCTCACTTTGAAGTCATGACTTTGCGTTAGAGAGGAATTGCGTAGCAAATTATATTGGTAGATTTGTGTTAAGGTTGACCGGCATTGGATTTGCCACAAGTTACTATTTTTTGTGCTAGCTTGATGGGGTACCAGTTCGTGACGTTTATTGCGGTTCTCCAAATTTGAGACGCTAATTTGGATGGGCAGCATAAAACTTTGCGGCCCTCTCGTTTCTAATGAAGTTTCCAATTCACGGCATGGGAATGCAGTGTTGATATTGATCTTAAGACTGTATTTGAAACGCAATAACTGAGTGGGTGATGGGAGTTGTTGGTTACCGGTACATCAAACAAATAGGGAGAAATTGCTCCACGAAGCATTCCAGGCCAAGGCTTCTGCTCAAACTATAGAATCAGCTGTAAGCATTCTAGATTCACTAGCATGCTACATATATTCGGCTTTTTGGGGAATTGATTTACCTATTAAGCATATACGTTTTGAAGTACCTAGAAAACCTCGTTCGGATTGTAGAGCTCATGGGGTCGCTATGTGTAAAGCCACCCTTTTGTTGGCTTGACGGTGACATCGCTTTCGATGGACAATAGGACGGTACGAGTTAATTAAAGCTACTTATTGTCTTCTAACAAGCATCCACAGGAATGTCTGGTAAGGACATTTTGATGAACAGGAATGACAATAAAGGGACGTCTATTAAAACTCTTCTTGCAAACCCAGTTTGCGGTACCTCGTTGAAATTGAACCTCGGACAAGCCCCAAAGAATGATCGAGTCAGAGTCAGACCCATCCATTCCTCTATCCTTTCTTCTCTACGATAGGAACAAGGTAGTGTATATTTCATTGGAGTAGTATAGAACCACATATGGCCAAACCTCTGCAAGGGGAAATGTTTCTTTCCTTGTTGAAACTTTGCCGGTGCTGAGAAGCTTCTTTAGGTAAAAGAAAAACGAAAGAATAGAAGGAAAAATATATAAAAAGGAGCAAGAAAAGCAAGGTAAGGGAGTTTCTGGGTTGTACGGTGAGTTGTAGACACAAATTTCATCCGAGGTTTTCTATGCGCATAGTTTATACTTTGTATTGTATGCCTTATTATGGGACCAACGGTTGAGTGTATACTGTACAGTGAAAATCATAAATACAAAAATAAATCCGTCGTATAACAGCCGCGCTAGATTAACTACTATTACTGGCTCGAACATTTCCGAAGCTGAAATCTTTAGATATTGAACAGAAATAGAGTCGGTCTCTGTGGTGACCGGGCCCTAATATGTACGAGCTTCTGACTGAACGCGCTATTTTTATGATTAAAGATCAAGGAAAAGGGAATCCATATTTTATTGGTTTAGGAAAGATTGGTATTAACGTTGGTTGCTACGTTCCTTTCAGGATCGGCCTGAACCTTGCCTTTTTCGTCGTCTACTCTGCTTAGCGGGTACGTAGAGTACTCCCCCCAAAGACACTTTACCGTACCCAGACTAAGTAAGTTGCTCAATTTTCCCTACATCAAAAAGAATTTGTTGCTATAGCATTACCTATGCATCGCAGTTAAACATACTGCAGTTGTCCGTTTTCTGTGGGGTTTTTGGATGTGGCTTGTGACGTTGATTATCCGTTTACTAATACCTGAAAGTTATTCAGTACCACGGCTCTTACAGTACTGACTAAGTTGCTTCGTTGGTACAGACTTTGAAGTTTGGTGAAAAGAAATTTGCGCCAAGATAAGTGCCGCAAATATTTTCTCTATTTGAGTGACATATCTTGAGCTGATATTCCCTAGTGTCTTCATGTTATAGTAAAACCTTTCGGCTTCCAGCGTCGTTTTATTATTGACAAAGTCGTTGACTTCTTCCGACGATGGCACTACGGGGACACATTGTAGGAGTAAAGACAGCTCCGGCATTTCTTGATGGAGCCTCTCCTGGAGAGAGGGAAGGAGAAAGAGAGAAGAGAGAGAGAAAAAAACTCTAGCGAATAAATAGGAAAGATTTGGGTTCCAGGGGGTGAAGACACCCGTTTAGGCACAAAAGTCTATTTTTTTCTCCTGAAGACACTTATTTATCACCTACGTTAAATTATAGACGCTTCGATAGCCTAACTATAGCCCATTTGATTTATGTGCATGGCTTAGTACGGCAACTGAATGTAGTCGCCATTCTTGCAAAGCTAGATAGAAAGACAACAAGTCTTGCAACCTGTGCATTAGTTTGTTGCAAGCCAATTAAGGATTAAGGAAGCAGGTAATATTACAAGGAAAGCGCAGAAACCCAAGCCCACGCTCCTTGAAGTAATAAATGGCGCCGTGACGTGGCGTTGCTCTTTTCGTATAGCATCTGCCAATATTATTGTAATTCCGAGACACGTGGATACCGTGTGAATTGAAAAGGGACGCCTGTATTAGGAGTTGTCATATCTTGGGTTTGAAACTCTAATATTCATCATTTCCCCCTACACAAGCCTCCCTTTGCATTGCTGGTCCAGAACCTTCTTTCTTAGTATTCTAGCCCTATAGTTATAGCTAACGGGCAACACGACACAGAGACTACTCAACCAAAGAATCACTGTGTACCCGACAAAAGGACTACGATTCCATAATCTTTCAAGGGACCAATAGCATTTCGAGTTAGGTTAGGTTAGGTTACGGAACCGTTATGGTACCGTAGTCCATTTGTCGGGGTTCGTAGTCATATTGCGGGGTACACCGTAGTCCTTCTGCCGAGTAGTCCTTAGTGTCTACGTCCCAGCTAACTAGTAGCTAAACTATTAGTAAGTAGCTTCTAGAAGCTAAATACATACATACTAGGAAAGGTAGCATGTTGATCTAGTTAATTTTAGTTTTTTTTCCCTTCAATAATTGATTTGTAATGCATATCTATACCTATTCGGGTTCTTATATGAAGAGGATGGTTAATTTAGTTGTTGTCTGAATTAGTTAGCAAGATCGATCCAGATCAATGTTTGTTCACTAACATGTAGTTAATACAAAGTCACGCAAAACTGCATGTATATATGTATGTGTAAAAATACTCGCTCTAACTCCCATCAAGTCATCTCCTCCGTGCCTTCATTTATATTGTACGCGAGTCAGGGGCTCATTTCTCCCAAGTTTTTACTCTTCCTCATATAGAGGCGGTTGAGTGCGCTAGTCGCTGTAGTGTTGTACGTCATAACCCCAGCAACAGTTCATTATTTGGTTATTAATTAGCCAAGCCTGGCTTTACGTGAAACGAAGCTTGGGAATTTATATCTTCATCAGGTTTTCTGTTGATTCGTGCTTTTCCCCCACCCAATTCGCGACATTTAGATCTTGTAAAAAAAAATATATATATATATATATCCCGGAAAGTAAGTTATAATCATGGCCCTTTTGCTTCATCCATGTAACCGTGCTTTAACGGCAAAAAAAATTCTCGCTGTTTAGGTAATGGCGTCTTGTCTTGGTATTATAAGCCCCTTTTAAACAAACATCGTTGCTCAAAAAGGAAGAAGATTAATGAGGGTGCACCTCTTTATCCTTTTTTCTTCTTCTTCGATCATTACGGAAGTTTCAATGGTAGAGCATAGCATATTATTCATCCCGCATATAGGCTTGTGTTAAAATTCGAGTATACATGTTTATTATCGCGTGTTGGCAGTCAATTTAGTAGTCTACGAAAAGGTGTGGCGATATTTAGCCAGATCTTGTTGTAAGGCCAAAAAGGGGGAAAAATAACAAAAAAAGTTCGCCCCAAGATTGGATTAGAAGTTTGGGGGGGATATTGTTGCTAGTCTAGTATAATTGACTACATGCAGAGTTCGTGAACGTAGGTTAAGCTGACCTGCCCCTGGCTTCCAAACAAGAAAGCAATATGGAGAGAGAAAAAATGGCCTAGTGGACATACACAATCTCTCACACAGAACACACACACACAACAAAGGCGATCTATATAAAACCCAGAAGCTTGGATAAAGCTTAGTTTAAGCTTGGAGTTAAAAGTCATGTTCCCAGTAGTCTATAAATGTATAAGAAATGCACGAATTAATTGATAGCTCTATTTGTTTACGTCTTGAAAAAAAATACCTTTGCCAACATCAAATAATTACTAATCGCTGGGATCATCTTGGTGTGGGAAGCAGAATATCTCGCGAGGAGAACCCGCAGGGTATTTCCTCTTTTCTAAGAAATTAATACAACGTTTTGTTCTAATCAATAGAGCAGGGTAAGTAGGCTTTAAAAAATAACAAAGCCTCGCCGAATGGACTAGGGGCTAGGAGGTTATCTTAAGCTGCACCATGGAGAATTGAGATTTTGTTCTCCTGTAATTTATATATGCGTGGAGCTGCGGGAAGAGATTCGTGTTCACTTAATTATGGCGCCAGCACTTATTAAGCCACACACGGAGTACACAGAGCAAGGCTTTAACTCTTCGACTTGGACATTGCATCAGGCAATCGAGGAAGGCAAAGTCAATGTGCTGTTGCAGGATTTTTGGTGTGTCTCCGAGCCAGAACTAATCCAAACTCGGCTAGTTTTTCTCCAAAGTACAAGGAATCATGGATTATTTTTTGTTTCCCCTTTCCTTCATTTTCAAAGCTGTCTTGGCTGGAAGCAACCGAATGAGGACCACGGGATATAGAACGCGTTTTTTTTTTTTTGTATGTGGGCCTAAATAAGTTTAACGAGTCAGATACGCGCGAGTCACGTCAATAAGTCGTTGTCCGTTTATTCCATCCCTTTTTTATTTGCTGGTTTGATGCGGCAAAAGCTGCGCCAGAGGCCGGGCTTTTCGATTTCCGACAATTTCTTTGGGGAAGATCTTAACGATTCAAGTATTATGCAAAATGCTGCGGTTATCGCCACTTGATAGTAATAGGGAGGAGGATCGGAGGAATATATGGCCTGCTTTAGGTTCACACCCGCCCCTTTTCCCTTCATAGATTTCCATCACATCAGCATGCGGATGTGAAAAGGAGCAGCACACCGGTACTTTTATTCACGTGAAGAGCAATTCTTCTATCACGCCACTTTTTTACTTTGACTTTCCTTGCTCTGTTGGTACTTGCCAAGATTTCTGCCGTCTCGACTGCGTCAACCCGGAAAGGAGAGCGTGACCTGCTATATTACTGCACACAAATGCCCCATTTCCCTTTGGCGTTAGCGCAGTTATAGGGGTTCGCCTTGGGATCGAAAGGAGGTAGCAACACATATCTTAATGTTGCTCTTCAGGTATAATCATCCCTTTTAGTATCCAACATACAGAATTTTGCCCTGCCCCAGTCATTCCCTTTAGAATTCGACCCGGCTTCCACCCCTCTTTCCCTTCCGTTGTCACACTCTTTTTTATTTTCTAATTATAGTTTTTCGTTAGTATAATTTATTGCCTGATTCTGTCTATCTAGCAGTCGATTATTGGAGGAAAAAGAGAGGGAGAAAAAAAACTTGCTTATCTTTCGGACCCATAAGTTGGGCGAGTTAATTCTGTTAAAGCTTATCCGGTCGTGGACGATGTCGTGCTAAAAAGAGATAACTAGGAAGAAAACTTCTTATCGGACAAAATTATGTGATAGAACGAGACACTTTTCTAATGAGTCCGGCCCATGCAATGGCCAACGTCAACCCATGACAACGACCCAAAACATTACATTTTTGGATGTTGTCAATCTTGACTTTGACATATTTTGTGAGCATTGACTAATTACATATGCCAAGATTATTATTATGATTTTTTAATAGAAAGACAACGAAAACTTTGTAGACGGATCCATAGTTATTGTACACCGTTTGGACCGTTTGGACGGTCAAGTTGAAGCTGTTGAGCAACACTTGTGTGAAATAGAGTGTGTTCTCCTACGAAACATATACGTCATGTGTATGACGCAAATAATGTCGAGTCTGGTAAGGAAAGCTCCATTTGAGTCCGAGTAATGCTCACGTACCATGCATTAAGTGTCTTTAAGGTAGTCACGAACGAGACCGAAGCTCCGCATTGTAAATGTAACTGTTTTTTGTCTCTTTGGTCCCTTATTTCCTCACTACGACAAGCTTCCCACATTTGCAGTTTTTTTTCGTAGTTAGACAAGTTCGCAAAGTTCTCAAAGTGGAAACCCAATTTTCTGATTTTAATTCGCCAAAGCGGTGCCAATGAAAAGGATGGCGTTTCCAAAGCTCAGTTGGTGTAGGAAAGTATAAGCCAAGGCCATATCGGAGTGTTATCGAACAAGATTCCCCTTTTCGTACTGGCATTGTTGTATCAGATATCACGAGGTGTGGCGTTTCTTGCTACAGTATAGGAAATATTGATGTTAGCTTGTAGACTGTGTACATTACGTACTGCTTGTACCCTTGATCCTTGTCCCGTCTTACCAATTACTGCGATGACTTCCCAGTATAAAGCGTCAGCAGTTTAGTGGGAAAATAGCTTTGGCTTAGCCACCCGATTTCGACCGTCCAGAACCATCAAACTGTGAATTTCTATAGAAAAACGCTGTGTCTGAGAGCACCTCTAATGTCATATATAGGGTCCCTGCAGTTCAACGTTTCATTGCTCCTGCACGGCTGCCAGCCAAATGGTCCATGCGAGGTACATGAAAAATCAGTAGGAGGTGTACATATACGGTGGAACTTTTTTATTTTTACTTTATTTTTGGAAGGGGGAGACCATGACAAACGGGCAGGGCTGTAGGGGTTCTTTGGCTTGGAGACTTGTTATCAAATAGCTGCTAAACGAATAATTTCTCTGGACTTAAAGGAAATGTAAGTGTTGCTATAGCTAGTAGGGTCAGCCAAACCCTGTTCTATAAGGAGAGGTTCCATTATTGATCGCGTTCGGCTGTTTTCCCGCGTGTCTATAAGTGTGTATGTGGACAAAGGTCCTCGCATATTTACGGATCGTTTATCACATGCGATGAACAACAGTTGGGATGCCTGTTTTTCTCTTCTCCGGCCTCTATGACTGGACCCACTTTTTCTCGGATTATTTTTTCATTCGAAACTTGACTGATTTAGATTCCTATGAGATTTGGTGTAAAAGCAAGGCGGTGTGCGGATCATTCCATGTCATCTCGACAAATCTCGTCATAACTGGCAATATTTCTTACTTACAGGTCAGCAGAAAAAATCAATTTTTCGAAAGAAAGAAGATAGAGCGAAAAACTTATATACCACTTAAACACGTCGTTTGAATGTACTAACGAGCTGCAAACTACCACACCAATCCGGTTCTGTGTGCATCATTAACGATTCGTAAACGAAATTAGTTATTTGTTTTAGGAAACGAAGAGGAAGAAATACTGATATAGCCCTAAACCATAAAGCCCCAAACATTCCGAAAAAAATCCGAGCGTGTCTTGTGCTAAAAGCAAGCAAGCAGGTTAAGCGTTTGTTTTGCTTTATTTTTATTTAGTATTTCTTAGAAAAAAAATCAGAAATTCGTGACGTAACTCTGACTGGTAACCATGAATATCACAGGATTTTTACTTAAATAAGTTCGTAGCACGTGTGTCTTTGGATAATGTATACTGCAATGTACCTCAATCTTCCACACAATTTACATTAGAAATGAGTTCCAAAAGACTGGAATGTCTACAGCCCTGATACACGTTGAATAGGTTGTTATTTATCGTATGGTAAATTTAACTGTAGGGCACCATCTCGTGTTTACGCTCGCTACTGGAGCACAAGCGTATTTTTTGCATTGGCTTTTGGGAGCCGAATAACCTATTAATCCGATCAAGTTGTCTAGTTCTCAATGGCTCCTGCTGTTTCTTCCGCCTCCACAGCAACCAGGCCTTAACGACGTTTTAAAGTGGCCGTCCTCGACGTGCAGGGGCAAGTTAAAAAATTCATAAGAGAAATCAGGTGACGGAGAGGGAAAACCTCTTCTGCTAAGCACGAAGTTCTCGTATGAAGCGTGCCAGCGTACAAAACACATACCACCAAAAACCGTTGACAAAACGTGATGAGATTGGTGAATAGGGGACGTGCAATGGACTGGTATTGCCGTTTTGGGTCGTTTTTCTGACTTTGAAGGCGTGGTTTACCCACAGTTTAGTTCGTTGAAGGTTGCGACAGAGGGGGCGAGAGAGGGAGAGAAAAACAAGGAAGAAAAGGTCCACACCATAAACAGTTTTCGTCGTAAATGAGGCAGTTAGTTATGTAAGTTTGATTGCTCGTATTTCGTGGTGGAAGCAGTGTTCATTAGCTTACAAGGCATACATGTTTGGGTTTCCTATTGCGTGGTTGAGTTGACTTGTCTCGGGGGAAATAACCGCATTTTTGCTACTGCATAGTGCTTCTAGACGCGGATACTTTAGGGAGTAAACCGCATAACTAAGACAGCGCGGTAGGGTCGATTTCCTTCTCCCTTTTTTCTCTTATTTTTCTCTCCCTCCCTCTCATCGTAAGTTACCAACCCATTCCATTTTGCTCTCCAACACTTGGAGCATTTTTACAAAGGTGGGAAATAATTCCCTGTGGAAAACTGGCTGAGTCATGGGGTGAAAGTACCGGTCGACACCCTTAGAACTTGCTCATTGAAACAGGAGTCGAAGAATTCGTCACAGCTTCCGTACAAACCTAACCTAGCCCGACATTAAGACATGGGTCAGTCGAAAGGAAGAAAGAACAATGTTACTTTATGGGGATCGTATATACGCGTGGTTAAGGATAGTTTCTGAACTGCATTGTGCCTTACTCAAAACCATATGGTATAATAGAGGACAATACCAACGTTGGGAAATACAAAGGGTTTTTTTAGCCCTTGAAAAAAATAGCCGAAAATTTCTAGAAAGTTTGAATTACCTGGAGCCTTGGGTTCGATGTGGTCGTCGTAGTTGGGCTGTTGCTGCTCCGGAGTTTCTGCCGCAACCATAGCAACCCGGGCAATCCAGAGCTGTCGTAGGATTAAGCTCCTGCAAAGCAGCAGGATGAGCTGAAGTGTTGTAAGTAGGAAGCCGGAACGCATTGTTGTGTCCCAAGGTGCTTCACAGCCCAGGCAAATCACAGGACCGACAGACAAGCAGTGCAGGGGCTTGCCTTATAACACCAGCAAAGTCCTGTATGTACAATGATATCCCAGAGAGAATAATTAATCAGCTGCCAAGAAAAGCCCACTTCAACACCCCCTTTGCTTATTCCCTCTTCCTATAGCCTCATATCACGATCCCCGAGATCCTTGAAATCTCCCTGCAATCTACTATAACCCCAACCATATATCAGTAGGGCAACAAACATATTTTCGCACGATCCCCCCTCAAGTACCGACATGAAGTCGAGATCAATATCGTTCATTACAAGCGAATCCTTATGAAACCAAAAGTACCTGAAAAACATGTTGATGACATCAAACATCTTCAACTCTTTTTATTCAAATTTAAATATTTTTTGGGGCGAGGGAAGCCGTAGTATCTTGTTGGATTAATTGTCAGTGTAAGTTAGGCATAATAGCTAAATTGCCACGTTTTTACTAGCCTCAATGACGATTAAGTTCAAATTACACCATGCCTAGCTGTAAAAGGTAAAAATTGACATTCATGCTTGTTGGTAAGATGTCTTGCTGTCCGGCCAACGCTAAGCATGTGATAAGAAGCTGATAAAGCTTATTCCGTGCGGAACTTGTGCAACCCTAAAACTGGAGGTAGGTCTCTAAGGGGGTAATTTAGTTGCTGCGTGACTTTGAAGCAAGTTACGACATAAGAGAAAAAAGGAACAAAAGTGGTTTGCTTTTAGTTTTAGTTTCAGCACATGCATAAGACTTTCCACCAGGCCAACGTCCGAGGCGTGTTAAACGAAGGGGGGAGTGTCATTGGGCGTGTGACGGGATTTTTTGTTTTGTTTTGTTTTTCTTGCATACATCTTCCCGACTTCGTTTTGCTTTAGTTCGTATTGAAACAATAATTTCACGGGAGCAAAAAACCGAGGAGAAAATCGAGGTTAAGATCTCCTCCCCTTAAAAAAGAAAATAAGTAAAAATATAGCGCTTCTCCGTCACACCGTAAACAGAAAATCGTGACCAATGGCGCACAAAAAAGCCGGTCGTAATTACTAAGTTAAAGGACAGTAAGGTCTGCTGAGGCTCTTCTTTAGATTACCGCAGCGCACAGCACTTCCGTTACTAATCATAGCAGACTATACTTGAGCCAGCGAAAAGTCGTGCTTTCGGGAAATTCCAAGTTTTTGGAGGCAAAAAGGAATAGTACCTATGTCAAAGTTCGAGCAAGTTTCTGCTGGCACCAGTGCTGAGAGGATGAAAAAAATGGATGTAATGATGGTCTCGGCTTGGAACGAAAGTCAGCACGCCAACATTTTATCAGCGGAACAGTTCCTGCCTTTTTTTCTCAGTGGGTTGTTATCCTTAGTTCTCTCTTTTTTATTTGTTATATGTTATAATAAATCCTTACGTCCTACGTGATCAAGCTGACCACCGACTACCACGCTCTCTCTATATATTTATATATAGACATATACTTTATGTAACCCAGTGGTTGTGCTATAGGGTATGGCAGAGAACAACGTAATTTTGCTTTCTACAATCAATACACCTCGCTGGGGGAGGGATTTTCTTGCTGTGAAAAGGAAAGGATACTGTTTCCTGTTTAACCGGCCGGCCCCCACAGTTACTCATATTAGTGTGGGGAATGACTAGTTGCACGGAAAAAGTGCGCCGGGTAAAGTTTTCGAGGACGTTGCTGCTCCCGGGACTTGGTATGCAGAAAGGCCTATGATAATATGATTTATCATCCACGGGAAGTAGTCTTTTAGGGCAGTATCTGGTTGTTGCGAGAATCATCAGCTTTGTTGTACAGTACGTTTCATAAAAAACAACCCCAACAAACCGTACTGTCCTAATGGCCCACAACTGCGCGTCTGAGAACAGCACTACGAAATAGCATTACGGCTATTCACACGGCAATTCGCAGTACTGTTTCCAGACGTTTAGTTGCGGGCCATTAGGACAGTAAGGTTTGTTGGGGTCGTTTTTTTTTGCAAACATACTGTACATGTCCGCGTCTAGTCCAGTCAGGATTTCCTGATTATTTGTTTTGTGTATGTGTGTGCCTTGGGTTGGTTGTTGTCTAGGCCATTTTAAGGGAATTGGAATCTTCCAGTAGAGCAGCACAGTCAGACGACGCCCGTTTTCGTCCACCAACACAGCAGCTGTTTGCGATGTCTTGGATAACATTGCAGTTCGTGGGTAGAGTAACATTCGCCAAAAGAAAAGACTATCTTTTTCACTTTCAGATGTTCCTTTGCAGACTTAATCTTCTTTAAAATCTCTGGAGCTGTAGTGAGGTAATTATCTTATATATAATTTCTTCTCGTTAGCACCCAACAAACGCACAGTACCCTGTCATTAGAGCACATAATTATTCCCCGTGATGGGGTATGAAGGAACATGACGATCTGCAAACTGAGGAGTAACACTAAGATTGTCGCATCGATCGCAAGGAAGATTAAGAAAATCGTGCTTTGGTAAATAATTTTAAAAATAGTTTTTATTTCCTCCTAAAAAGTTATGATTTCTTGAATAGAATTTTTCCGCGAAACTTACGAATAATTTAAAGTAGGAATTTGTGCGTTGCAAGTCATTTTAGTATCGCGGTAAAGCTAAGAGGGAACCAGGTGGTTCTTACGAGGAAAAGTAATGGGATATTATGGGCGGGTAAAGGCTATTCATATAGGAAAATATCGAGTGTGTAATATAACGCGATATAGAAGAGGAGGCAGCCGAGTCATCAAACATTTCTCCTCTCCAGTTAAGCATTTGGAAAATGCAGAATGCATCCCCACTCCGCATGCTTAACTCCAGTAGCAAAGTACAATCGGCGTAAAGTATGGAAATTGTGATGCTATTAGGAAGGATGAGCAGAAAGGTACTGGGGGAATACCATTAGTCACTTCTGCAGCGCTCAGTTGTGGACTACTGGCCCCCGTATTCCGTGTTAAATCATGGAAATGATCGACGGACGGGTTTTAATTAGCGTCAGTTACCTGCGTTTCGGTTTTTGAACTTCCTAATTCGATAAAAGTTAGATGCCCCTTTTGATAAAGGCTTTCAAGTATGGAAAAAGTGCCTGAAAAGTATCTCACGAGGGGTTACAATTGGATGATTTCTGCTGGTATATGCTCATAGAGGATCCAAAGTCATATGTAGAGCTGTCATATCCTTGCACATAAGCTAAATTGATTAACCTGATGAAGAAAGAGCGTTTTGAAGTGCACAGGCTTTTAAAGCAATTTCATTAAGTGCAGTGCTGCCGCCTACAAAACCGAGCTAATTATATTGTAGCGGTAATATAGCAACCAAACTTTGTGCCGAGGTACACATCAGTATAGCGTTTGTTGTCTGTGTTGGGTGCCAACCTGCCAGGCGCCAGAGTTATATACTAAGTTGAACTTCAAAATACAAACTGGGAGAAGAAAAGGTTTCTGCTGCTGTTTTTTCTGTTTTGTGGTTTTCGGCTTTTTGTTTTGTGCGTTATTACTACCGTTCCTGAGCACATTCGTAACTTACTTCTTTTTA
Source organism: Lepidurus couesii (assembly GCA_022832235.1). Lineage (NCBI taxonomy): Eukaryota > Metazoa > Arthropoda > Branchiopoda > Notostraca > Triopsidae > Lepidurus > Lepidurus couesii. Next base: position 75,435 of record JAGJRP010000137.1, read on the forward strand.
CTTTAAACGCAAGCTTGGGCTCTGCTTTTTCTCCTGCGAGGATAAAAACGAAAACGCTGAGAAGAGAAAACTTCTGCTTTTTATCACAGCTCCAATTGCGGTGCATCTGACAAGCCCGTATCGTCTATGCCATATAACAATTCTCATCTTGTTGTGGGAAGAATCGGAAATTAATTTAATACCCAGTGGGGCCTCTAACTGGACGCTAATAATTACATAATTATTCAAGATAAGCTCGTTGTGGATGGAAGGACCTCTGAGAAGGGGGAAAACGAAACGTTGCCAGAGAAATACCCGCTCGAAAGCCTATTTGGGAATAAAAGAGGCTTTGCTGATGATGAGGGTTAATACGGGACAATATGAGAGCTTTATCAGTAATATGCTCTTTTTGGACCGTTTCTTTTTCTTGGCGGGGGAAGAAAAATTGAAGGTCTTTAGATGGCTGCTTCAAAAAGGATTTTGACATAGTGTACCGCGTTTAGTGTGTTTGGGGGAAGGAGGCTGCGGCTGCTCAATAGAAGATGACGGAGGGATCTCGTTCAAAGAATCATCTTTCTTGTTTTCCGAGGGAGAAAAGAAAAGAAAAAACTTCCCTGGTATCAGCTTGTCAGTTCTCTTACAATTTTAACGCGTTAATCCACTTTAAAAAATGGATAACGTTGCATAAATGTCCTGGGATCCATGAATTTTGCCTTTTATCACTGAAAGGGACTTTGGAAGTACAACCTAGCCCGAGTATAAGCTGATTTCCCAGTCTTGTTGGGTCCTTTTCTGTTGTATACAGTACACGTATTGTGTATAGAGAATAACCCCTTCCTTTCATAGGCAAATGGCCTTTTTTTTGCAAATAAAAGTAATCCGTGGAGATATTCCCGGTTCATTGTTTTCCATCAAAGTAATTCTGGTGGTGGAATTTTCTAATTTTCTAAACACAATAGCAAGAGTTGGAATTATTTGGTCATAATAACAGGCTTATCTTTTCAAGCGTATTTCTGTGTTATTTGCCAGAGCGCTTTGTTTTTACTTGTTTCTGCCAGGAAGTCTTGCTATAGGAACGTTAGCATAAGAACTTGGCATGGACATGACTATTCATGTACGCGAGTATTGTTGCCGGCTCTCGGCTGCGTGTTCCGCAAATATTATAGCGAACATTTCCTAAACGATAAGCAGGGACAATAGCGGAAAAGGTATAGGCTTTGTGTGGACTTCTTTCTATTGGGTTGGTCGGGGATTATGGGACCCTTACTTTATAAAAAAAATACAATAATAAAAAATAAGTTATAGAAAAAAAGAGGAGTAGGCTTATATTATTGAATATAGCTTTTACAGGTATTACCTTTTTACTCTCTGTTTCTTTTCGCTGTACAATGAGCAGAATTAGTCTGGGGAATTATATTGTACGTCACAATAATGCACTTTGAAATTCACATTCACATTTAGTGCTTTCAGTACCATGGAGTAATAATCCCTCGAATTGGAGCTGTCAAGTCCATGATTCCTTATCATATCATATCACACAATGAGAGCTGTTAAGGGCACCCACATTCGGAATAGAAATAGCGTAGAAACCCCGTTGGTGAGATTCCGGCAATTTCACGGGAAAACGTCCTGTTTGACTCTGCAGCATGCTCTCCTGTGGTGTCGGTAGTAAACAGCACGGCTTTTAAGCTGCAATTAAGTCCAACTCATCAGCGTTGCGGAGCTAGAAGTCGGTTCACTTTGGCACTGGTATTATGGGTATATAGCCCAGTTAGCGAGTTCGGAAAATCGAGTGTTTGACGTGCCGCATGACATTAAAATTAGACAGCCAGGGGTTAAATGTCTAACATATGACTGCGTGAAAATGTGGGGCATTACTGGGCCCTGACAGACCTCTGACTTCGCGCTAACCCAACCGGTCGACCGGGTAGAAATGGGAACGCAAGCGCATTTTCATCGTCCCCAAAAAAACCTTCTAGTGTAGTGTCGAACCTTGCACCCTGTGGCCTTTGATCAGCGAACATGGATTTAAATAATAAGAAAAGATTTGTTGTCGTTCTGCAAGTAGTGGCGGTTGAGCTCTCGAGATATTCTAGCGCTTTTATAATTTTTTATGTTGGTAATGTATAGATAAACTATTTACGTGTGTTTCCTGAGCTTCCATGTCGCAACTTTGGGTAATTCCGAGAAATGGCTTCAAACGCGATCCATTTCTGTACTTCCCATGTGTAAGATGCAACACTGGCACATTCACAGCCAAAATGAACGTAATCTTATTCATGTTTAAATTCGCGTTGAAAATTTTATGAATACGAAGGATCAGTTGCAATACGAAATGGGTGAAAAGCACCCCTAGGAACCTCTCCAATAAAGTCAATGATATTAAGCAATTCGTTAATAGGAAAGTTAAGGCTTGTAAAATGCCGTCCCCTCCTTGCAGTTATAAATTCCCCTTTTAACACTACCTCACAAGATTAGAAACTTGGACATGGGTTAAAAGTTGTTTTGACCCTTTATAGAGCTTTTGCCAAATTACGCCTCTCGCGGCAAGAGTTGGCGAAATCCGCCACTTTGAGTACATTTAAGTTAAGGTAAACAAACAACAACAAACTGTTTTCCGTGAATATTGGTTTTGCTTTGTGTCTTATTGTGTCTTT